>OMKX01090305.1:0-10507 GCA_900302425.1 Brosme brosme
GCTGCTCTGAACACTTTAAATACCTTAACCTAAGCACTTGAACTAAAGTGAATTTTGCAGTTGTCTACATTTGTTTGTTCATTTATTAATTGTTTATTTTTACATTATATGTTTATTATTCGTCTATCATATTTTTATTTTATTTTATTGCATTTTGTAACTGTAATTGGCATCTCTTTCTGCTGCTGTTAAACATCCAAATTGCCCCGGCTGGGATCAATAAAGCGTTATCTGAACTTATGAAGCTGAATTTACGGTTCTGCGTACATCACATTCGCAAAGATCCACGCCGTTACCCAGAGACAGAACGCGGATCTTCACAGAGCTGTCTGCATTCATCCTTCCAACGTAACAGTTGTAATATAGTGTATAAAAAAGAAACGTTATTTTATGATCGGTGGTTTAACAACGGTGTTGTACTAGTGCAGGGGTCAGGAACACGAGGCTCTTGAGCTGCATAAAACTCTTTAGCCCCTCCTCTGTGGCTCCTTGGCACGCCAAACAAATATTTTTAGAAATGTATCCTTTTTTATCTTCTCCAGTCTTAAAAAGGTTAGACCAAAAATAATACATAGTATTTTTAATTCAGTCATTGTCTTCTGAGTTTTTAGTATGCCTTCAACCTCAAAAAACTTTGCCAAGAATGAATACCGTAGTTAACAAGAATCAGTCGATTATTACTAGCGAATTCGTAATTAACTGTTAGTTAATTTGTAGTTAATGCTTATCACTGCATTAACAATATGAATTAAAGGTTCATTATTGTACCTTTATTGTAAGGTGATACTGATGTAGGAGAAGCTATATTGATGCCATTGTCTACAGACATAAAGTAGCAAAGTGTCAAGTGATGAAGTTCCTTGATAGATTTATAAATTGTATTTAGTTATTTATTCTGTAAAACCATAGCTAGTAAATTAGCGATTATGATTATTAAATTAAAAAAGAGTCCTCTCAGCCGTTGTCTGTTCTGGGTTACTGTAGAAACATGGCCGTGCAACAGTGGAAGACGACACGCCTCCTATGGAGATATAAAGGGCTCATTCTTGGCTATCTAAAAAAAATACAACAATTATTATTTTTGTGGGATTATACACTCATTTAAGCATAGTTATGAATATTATATTCCATTTCTGCCAAGTCTATTCTGCTTGATGCCACTAACTGCACCTTTAACGTAAGGGATTTTTTGGTTCAACTTATGAACTGTTTATTGCACTAAAAAAATAAAGATCTATATAAATTATAACTAAAGAAGAACAATTGTGTAAAAAAAAATAACAAAATTGGTTGCTTGATCCCGGGAGTTTTGGTGCCCCTGGGCACTCGCAGTTGCCAATATGGTTAATAAAAAAAAGTTCTAACAGTATGTGACAGCCGTTTATAGGCGTAAGTAGACTATATACGCCTATGCCACATACTGTTTGAACTTTTTTCAAATAAGAAATAAATATCACTTTGGCATCGTCACGATTTATTGATAGATGTATTTATGTTGCTCATCTTTACTTTAGACAATGATGCCTCAGCCAACCTGTTTGATTTCCAATGACTCTTTATTTCACGAACAACTGGGAGAATATTTACCCTATGGACATTGATTGCTCAATGCACAAAAGGTGTGCAGCCAGCCTCTTTCAGTCTGACTAGGACAGGTCAGGCTTTCAACCAGCCATCAACCACACACGCCACAATGACTCATTAGCAACTCCCTGCAGGTGTGCTCATCCATGCAATCAATCATCCGTGATGGGGAAAAAATACATTTAAATGTTTCTTAATACAAATACATCCTCACTAAATGTATTGAAATAAATTACAAATTCCTTTGTGTGAGCAAATGTATTTGTGTTTTAAAAACCTTAAGTAAACTGCCATTAACTGTCATTATCTCTGTCACTGAGAGAATCAAGCATGAGCTGTTAACAAACCCTATTTTGTAGTTAAAGTGGATATTTGTCACACGATTTGATGTATGTCAAGTCTTGCATGTGCCAGCGGGCTATGTAATAGTGCTTATCACTTGTGGCTAGTGTACGGGGTGTGTTTTGTAAATGATTGGAATGTATTGTAAGCATTCTGTGTTTACACGCCACTGCGTATGCTCAGAGACTGAGAGGCAAGCAGTTAGAATTCTTGAATGTTAAATGTCCTGGTTGCTTCGACCCACCCCCCTCAGTCTCTAAGTCTGTGAGCATGTCCAGTGGAAAGTAAACAGAGAACCAAAACTTCTGGATTGTTCCATAAAGGATACAACCAGGCCATAATTAACCTCCATAAAATCACGTCCTGGGATATCCAAAGTGTATTAAGAAGTTGGTTCTCTGTCTGTGGTACACCCTTTGTAAGGAACATGATGTTTTTTGTGGCCTTATCGATAATATTAATAATACTAACTATAAGAAGAACATACTCTAAAGCCTGTGTAACCCAGTTGATCATAACCGTGGCATCCCAAATCGTAATCATTGCACCATCATGAAAGCACGAAGGGAAATCAGTCCCCTCCTCTTGCGCCGATACCCGACATCTACCCACTCCCGGATTGGATTCACAGCTCGAGCAGTGAGGAAAAAGAGTGAGAATTGAGTCTAATTTTGCGATTATAAATAATCAAAAGGGGGAGTGTATTGGAAAATATATATGTTGTTTTCTTTTAATCTTTATTTTAGCTTTGCTTTCTCAGGTTGTGTTATCTAGCTATTTGTTAAGCAGTGTAATCTATCTACCCCATTTGTTATCCTTAAGCCTGGCGTGAACGGAACAGTGGGGGCAGTAGACTCTGCATTTGCTGGTCGTAAATATTGTTGACCAGGAAGCAGTGACCCCCTTATGCATAGATCTGCTTGGCGAATACGCAGGAAACTCTGGACAATAGACAATAGCCTTCTGGGGAGGGGTGGAAACTGTTTGGCCCCAAAGTAATAGAAATATGTATTTCAAAAATATGTAATTGTAATAATGCCTAGCTCTGTCAAACATTAACATGATTATTGTCGTCCCATGACAGTTGTGTAAACCAAAGACAGGGAGGAAGTGATTTAAAAAAAGAAAAAAAAGAACGCAGAGGGGGAAAACCAGGGGCTTGCCACGCTGCCAAAAAACATCAGGAGAAGAGATGGATGCCGACAAGGCTGTAGACAAGGTAATTTTTGGATTGAATGTTTCAGGCCTTACACATTTTCTGAATTCTCCCAAAAAGTGGTCTTTAGCAATAGTTTCATGTCATCTATAAGGTAACATAGATAGTTTTTGTTAGTTAAGTTGTGTTTGATTTTGACTTCAAGGCAAAGTTGAGTCTAGAATTAACCTTTAGACTATTTAAAATGATTATGTTCAATGTAAATTGCCGTACACTGACAACAAATAGCCTATATAGGCCTATGTCAAATATTGTTTAAAATGTTTTCACAGAAAAAAATATATCACTTTGGCATCCTCATGATTTATTTATCAAAGTATTTAATTTGCTCATCTTTACTTCAGACAATGATGCCGCCTCGGCCAAAGATATTTGATTTCCATGGAGTCTCAATGTCTCATTATTTCACGGACAACTGGGAGAATATTCAAAACTTTAAAGCCAGACCAGATGATATCCTCATTGCAACATACCCAAAAGCAGGTTTGTGTAGCCTAACAGTCTAAATTGTGAAATCGAGGAGATTTTGAGTGTAGTAATTACATGGTTTCGTAATGTTTGTCCTCATTACTTCACATTAAGTTAGTGTTAAAGTGTTAAAGTGGCAATCTCAAAGTTTTTCATGTAAATAAATGTCTGTTAAGTCAATAGAGCCAAATGGTGAGGGACACAATGGTGATGGAGCCTGTGGTCCACTGATGAAAGGCCTTGCATTTGAGGTATCATGAATGTTACGAAAGGGTGTCGTGGCGACACTGTTCATTGACAACATCTCTCTCTCTCTTTTCTCAGGAACTACATGGGCCTCCTACATTCTTGATCTTCTGTACTTTTCTCAGACACAGCCAGATCGTCAGACATCCACCCCTATTTATGAGAGAGTACCTTTCCTGGAGATTCAGATACCAAACCTTCGTTCTGGTTAGTTCATTTTCAAGTTCACTCCTTTAATGAAAAATGAAATGCATTTAAACATTTTTCTATTTCATTATAATGTTTTGGAAAGTCACAATCATTATGGAAAACATCTTAAAAATAGTGAAGGATGGCCATGTGACACTGATATTTCTTTATGATATGGTCAGAAGTAGATTGTGCCTTTTCTTAGTACTAAATCCCAAAAGTGTCAAGTAATTCACAGTAGTATCAACTGTGAGTACTGTAAGTTGAAGAGCAGTTGATTTTTGTCTTCCCATTTAGGCACTGATCTGGCAGATAGTCTGGGTACTTCTCCTCGCCTCATCAAAACTCACCTGCCTGTCCAGATGGTTCCCAAGTCATTTTGGGAACAGAAATGCAGGGTATTCATTTAAAGTATAAAAGGGCACACATGAAACAACATGCAATAAAAGTTAATGGTGCCACACAATTTGATGAATGTAACTAAACTTGACCCAATTTACTTAAATAGCAGTATTGTGTATTATGAATAAAAGTAGTTATCTGAAATCTGTAATACTTACTTTTACATTTATTTAACTTGAATATAGATTTATCTTTGCAGTTCTTTTCAAAAGATACCTTTGCCGATAAATACCTACTAATACAAATACTGATAGCGATGTAAATTTATAAGTCCTAATGTGTGTTCTCTCTGTGCAGGTTGTGTATGTGGCCCGTAATGCGAAGGACAATGCAGTGTCTTATTTCCACTTTGACCGCATGAATTTAATCCAACCAGAGGCAGGAGACTGGAAGAGCTTTCTACAGAGATTCATGGACGGAAAGAGTCAGTGCAAAACATTTCAAAGAAACGTATACATAATCAACAGAATAGAGTAGGCCTATATTTTCCTCTGCTTCAACTTCACTAAAAGTTCTTTGATGGATTCTTCTCTGGTTTTAGTGGTATTTGGGTCCTGGTATGATCATGTGACTGGCTGGTGGGAGAAGAAACAGTCTCATCCCAAACTCCACTACATGTTCTTTGAGGATATGGTTGAGGTAATTTGTGTTTGTGTAAGAGCAGCAGTTCTTAACCAGGGGTATGTGTTCCTAATGGGTAGGCAGAAAGATAAAGCACGCAAAAATATGACCAATAGATATGTACCCAGGGTTTAAAGGGTTAAAGCGTGTGTGTGTGTGTGTGTGTGTGTGTGTATGTGTGTGTGTGTGTGTGTGTGTGTGTCTGTGTGTGTGTGCATTTGTTTGTGTACAGGACACTGGACGAGAGATAGACAAGTTGTGCTCCTTTCTTGGTTTGACCTCGACAGCCAATGAGAAGGAACAAATCAGTAATCTAGTGCAGTTTGATAATATGAAGAAAGATGACATGGCCAACTATTCAACTGTGGGAGTTATGGACTTTAAGATCTCTCCCTTCATGAGAAAAGGTAAGTCAGATAACTTGAAAGATGAACGTTTATGATGTCCTTACTTTTTACTGACGCATTTTATTTCACAGGGAAGGTGGGTGACTGGAAAAACCACTTCACCGTAGCCCAAAATGAACAGTTTGATGAAGACTACAAGAAAAAGATGAAGAATACCACACTGCAGCTCCGCACTGAAGTTTGAAGTCTGGCCAGGCTACCCTCACATCATGATTTAACCTGAGTGACTGATGAAGACATGGAGGATATTTTTACAAGGACGTAGATTTATATATATGATATATATTTATGTATATAGAGCCATTTGGTTAGACCGTGAGTCATCCTAGACAAGCAGGGGTCCCTAATAGCGCTATCTATAAACAAAGTAACAGTCAGATATAGGGCTTGTAGAAGGCGGCCTCCATTTTGGAAGCATAGGAGCATTAGAATGTTGGTTGTTATTATGTTGGTACAAATATATTTTTTGTAAAGTAATTAATCGTAAAATGATTTGTCATTATGGGAAGACTAGATGGATTATAGCAAACAAAAAATATCAATGTATATTTTGCTCATCCTTTCCTAAGACAATGATGCCGCCTCGGCCAAATTTGTTTGATTTTCATGGAGTCTCAAAGACTCATTATTTCACAGACAACTGGGACAACATTAAAAACTTTAAAGCCAGCCAAGATGATATCCTCATTGCAACATACCCAAAAGCCGGTTTTTGAGCCCAACAGTTGAAGTTGAGGAGATTTTGAGTTTGATAACATGGTTTAGTAATGTTTGTCATCGCTACTTCTTTCACATTAACAGTGTTAAAGAGTCAATCTATAGCATTTTCATGTAAATAAATGTGTCTTAAGTCACTATTGCCAAATGAGGTAACACAATGATTGAGGTCCACTGATGAAAGCAACATGATCTCCAACCTAAATGACAGAATAGGTTGTTTGATTAGGTCGTCCAAAACAACCTATATTAACCTTTTAGCCCTATCGACTGTTCGCGAAACGGCAACATGTCACGTATGTAAAGGTTCTGTCTGCCAAAACAAAATGGATGAAAATCATTACATCACATCGTTTCGGCATTAAAATGCACTTTGATACTTTGACATCCGCCGAAAGATCCATTCCAAAGGTTAATTTTATATATACATTTTGTTGTACAAGATAATCATGACAAATTAATACCGCTTTAAAGTTGTTTGAAGGAAGAAGACAAATTTTCAAAAGACTACTTAAATGATCATGGGGTCGTAGACCTACAGGAAGTGATGCAAACACACCATTCACGGGGGCACAGAATGACTTGGGAGTAAGGTAAAGACATCTGGTCTCTTTCATATGAATCAGGGCATTAAAGTTTACTAAAATAGTGGATATAATACTATACATCTAGGGCCTCAAAGACAAGTAAGATTATACATTTGGGGGCTCTAGCCCTACAGGAAGTAACTAAAAAAGCCTCAGAAAATGCTCAATTTAGTTTCCTCTCATGTGGCCAACTTCTGAGATTTTGAGCTGAAAGTCTTCCCAGAGCTACACCCCACCGATCCGACATGCATATCTGAGAATCAGACCTGTATCTTATATATAAAAATCTAATTTATATCTCATAGGGACGTGGCAAGGGCCCCTTTTGACCTCATATATGAAAAACTGTCCGCAGGCCAGCAGTCTTTACACACCTTAAGGCACAAGTTTCTATCTCCATCCCACCGGAAAAGTGGAACTTGAAACTTGAAACTTGAACTTGAGATACAGATACCAAACCATACTTCCGGTTAGATTGTGATTACTTTCAAGTCAGTCTTTTAATGAAAAATAAGTTTAGTTAGGTTAGGTTTCGTCTTGCCATTCAGCAACCGATTTGGCAGAGTCTGGGTACTTCTCCTCGTCTTCAACTCACCTGCCTGACCAGATGGTTCCCAAGTCCCTTTGGGAACAGAAATGCAGGTCACAGTGTTAATTTAAACTATAAAAGGGCACACATGGCACAATGCACCAAACACTGAAAGATGAAGGTCTGAGCTAAGTTAATGGTGCCGTCCTACTTTGACTAATGTAACTTAATTGTGCTGAATTTACTACAACAGCTGTGTTTTGAATTACAAATGTGTTTTTCTTTGACATTTCAATCGAAATTGGTAATAGTTACTTTGACAATAAATATTAATTTATCTTTGTAGTGATTTACAACTGATACCTTTGCAATTAATACATAACAAGTAGTATTTCACTGATAGCGATGTAAATGCAGAAATCCTAATGTGTGTTCTCTCTGTGCAGGTTGTCTATGTGGCCCGTAACACTAAAGACAATTCAGTGTCTTATTTCCACTTTGACCGCATGAATGTAATCCAACCAGAGGCAGGGGACTGGAAGAGCTTTCTACAGAGATTCATGAATGGAAAGAGTCTGTGCAAAACATTTAAAACAAAGTTAACATAAACAATAGAATAGAAGAGGCCTGCATTTTCCTCTGCTTTATCTTCACTAGAGGTTCTTTGATTGATTCCTCTCTGGGTTTAGTGGTATTTGGGTCCTGGTAGGTGACTCATCTGGTGGGAGAGGAAACAGTCCCACGATAAATTCCATTACATGTTCTTTGAAGATATGGTTGAGGTAAGTATTGTTTGTGTAAGAGCAGCAGTTCTTAACCAGGGGTATGTGTTCCCGAGGGGTACGCAGAAAGATGAAGCATGAAATAATATGACCTACAGAAAATGTGCCAAGGGTTTATAGGGTTAAAGTGTGTGTTTGTGTACAGGACACTGGACGAGAGATGCTCCTTTCCTTGTTTCCCAAGAATGGAACATATCCATCGATAATTTCAATCATGTTTCTTTTCTGTAAATATTGTTTCTTGTTAAAGGCATCAAAACTAAAGGCTGTGGTAATGAAATACTTGCCTATTCTCCTGTCACCCCCCACCATTTTATTTGACCCTCTTATAATTCACCCGGGCACTTTTAGTTTAATTTACCAACTTTGGACACTTTAAATACATAAACCCATACACTTGGAATACAGCTCATTTTGCACTTCCTCAAATTTTTTCTCTCTCTATTTTTGCATGTCTTTCTGCTGTTGTAAACAGCCAATTCCGCCTGGGGATCAATAAAGTGTTATCTTATCTTATCTAATCTTATAAAACGATACTCAGAGCCACTCAGAGACAGAACAAGGATCCTCGCAGAGCTGCCTGCCTCTATCCTTCCACGTTAAATGTTTAATATATTACATAAAAAGAAAACGTTATTTTATGATCGGTGGTTTAACTAGTACTAGTGCAGGAGTCAGGGGCCCTCCCATGTGGCTCCTTGGTGTGCCAAACAACTTTTTTTATAACAAATATTTTATAAATGTATCCTTCTTTTACATTCTCCAATCTAAAAAAACGTGTGACCAAAAATAAAACAAAAATATCTATATTAATACACAAAACATTTATCAACTGTTCAAATGTATCGGACGGTTGCTATGGCTTCAAGGTGCTTGCTCGCTCACGCCTGACAATAACGGTTATAGCTTGGTCACCACTTTCAAAATCGTCGGATTGCTGTACTGTTCACACTACACGACTTTCTATGGAAGACCATTAGAGCAAATAACGCCTTAGAAATGTTGCGTTGACACGACCGAATTTTGCGTGTTAACACGTAGAGTTAGGTTGTGACGCTTAATATTTTACGTGTTAACACAACAAGAATTTACACGTCTATTTTCTAGTTGTGGCCAATGAGGGACCTTGAATCAAGGCAGTCGTACATATTCATGAAGATGGTTCTATCAATGATGTCGAACAGCAACGCAAGGGAGCACGTTGTGAATGAATTACGGACATCGTCCATAAATGACTGATATGGGACGACGTCCGTCATGCTACGCACTCGTTACAGGCACCTAGGTATACCGTAAAGGAAATGACATGTATGAAACGTAGGCCAAAGTTGTGGCTTAGAAGAAGACAATTTAAACTTTCAGACGATGAAGTTTAAAGAAACTTGGTGATGCGCTGCAGAACGTTCTGTTTAATTGCAACCATACATTTAGGGAATGTACAGTATGAGAATAGCAACATCGGACAATGAAGAAACAATCTGAGCAGCTTTGTCATGGGAAGACAAACCGCTATCTTTCTGCTGTAATTTTTCGAGCACCCCTATTAGACAAGAATAGAACAACCCAGATGCTGTGATGCTCAGTACAACATAAGTATGATGTAATGAGTGTATAATCCCATGAAAATTAGAGTCTTGTTTTCGCTACCTTGTTTGAGCCCTTTATATCTACATAGAGAGGAGTTCCTCTTTCACGGAGGCCGCCATGTTGTACCACCATGGTTCTACAGTAGCCAAGAACGGAGAGTTTTAGGAAGGAGTGGGGTGTGTTATCCACATGACTAAGACCGATTTGTGATCAAATGGGTATTCCCCCCAAACTGTACCTGTTAAGGAACACGTTCATACTTTCAACGTTTATTGAAAGAACATCCTTAAACTGAGGTATAAGTTGTCCTGAATATCGTGTTGAACAAAATGTATTTATACAATGAACCTTTAAGCAAACTGACATAATGTGACGACACCACTAACTGGGAATTACTGCGGGGCAGCTAAGTGATGCGGTCAATGTAGTGAAACTGTGAGAAAACATTAGAATATAGAATACCCTTTTTGTATATTAAACAGACTGAATATTCTAAAGAAAGGTAACAATTCATTTATTGTTACTCAATTAAACTGCAGTTCCATTGGGCAATTCAAGAAATAATGAAATAGCAATACAATAAATGTAATATTTTCGTTGCAGACCTGCAGACAATCTAAACCTCAAACACTAAACATAGTTTCCGTACAACACAGTAATGAATCAACAGTAGCCACTGATATCTTCATAAAACAAATCTGGAAGTAACCAAGATATTGAGTCCGTGTCTCCTTGAACAGGTGGCGAAAGTTGTTCGAACACAGTCACAGGCAACGGTTAATTCGCATGCGGAACGGGGACAATGGACGAATAGTTCGAAGAGGGGAATT
>OMKX01090323.1:0-11791 GCA_900302425.1 Brosme brosme
CAAAGACAGCCGCTTTTCATCTTAAGGGATTGAAATGGAGACGGCTTCTCCGTCTATTCCAGGTAAGGATTCTCCTCCTGAGTTGGGGATCAGTGTATTAATCTAAACGCCTGGGGGAATTGTGTGGAATGATGCACTTCACAAACTGCAGGAATAATTACCAGGTATTTTTGTATTTATAGACCCTATCCATGTTTAACACATGGGGATCTACAACACAAACAATATAAAAACTCAAATCGTACCAGTTCGACATATTTTTCCGGTAACACTCTACAATAAGGGTCAAATAATTAACGATTAGTTAATATTAGTTAATGCAGTGATAATCAATAACTCAGTTAATTTACACTTAACGAAGGATCTGGTAATCATTTACTTATGGTATTCATGCTTACTAATGGTGTTCATGTTAACTAAGGAAATGGTGTTCATGTTACCAAAGGTATACATTATTTAATAGGGTAAGGGTTTAACCCTAACCCTATTAAATGAATGTATACCTTTGTATACCTAAATGTATACCTTTGTTAGTATGAACACCATTAGTAAATTATAAATAAACCATTAGTTGCCTGTTCATTAACCTTTAGTTAATTGATAGTTAGTACTTATTACTGTATAAACTATGGTTCACTTATTTATTTTAACCATCTTCATCTGTTGTACAATAACCCCAGTACATCATGTAAAACATTGAGTTATTCCATCCAGATGATGTACTTATACACAGTCAATATAAAATCATGAAGTGTTATTTTGCATTATAAATAAGTCATATTACAAACTTAAAAAAAGGTGTGAGACACTGATTCATTTAATTAACAGTTAACTTGAACTTCAAGATTCTTCTTAGTTTAGATAGGATGACAGTTCAGGTAAAAAGATAATGGGAACTAACATTCCCATTAATGGAAATATACTCAGTGACTGTACTGAGCAATGTAGACCTTCAGAACAACAAGGATATTAAAAAGATCCATTAAAACACATCCATTATAAACCTCTTGCTCAAGCCCTAGAAAATATGCCACCAAACAACATCTGTTCAAGTCAAACTGTTTGCTATGCAGTTGATTTCATTTGATTTATTTAGCTCATTAATATTGGTAGACAAATATTATTTACAGACCCGTGACATTTTGAAAAAGCAGGCAGGAAAAAGCTGTTACCTAATTTATGTAATTAGAGTTATTTACATTATGGGACACCAAAGAAGGCAACATAAGGAGACTCATTTCTCTCAATATGTATGTTACATTTGTGTCATGTTAAGTCTACAAGGATTATATTTAAACCTCCTGTGCTAGACTGGATCACTGAGATTTACTTTAACCACCCACAGAAGTAAAAGAAAAGGGTAATTCCCATTTATACCCATTTATATAATATATAATGTCTTTATCTCATTTGCACATCATTGTGTTTTAACACTACTTACTTTCATATGCAGAGCATTCAAGTGTTAAGGACTAAACTCAATTGTGAGTTTAGTCCTTAAAAAAATAGTAGTCACAAGGACATTTACATATCCAGGGGTAACGAAAGTCCCTTTCTGACCTGTACCGAATGGTCCTATGTGGAAGATTGTGTTGGACTGAATCAATATGGGATTCAAATCAGATGTCTTCTGAATTATGTATGTTTCGCTCCGGGGCCTTCACAGATACGGTGAACTGGCAGGTTAACAGATGGTGTCAACGAAATGAAATGGATACGGCTCTTAAAATATACCCAGTCGCTAAGGACTTGTTTCTGTCTCCAAAAACGTGTTTCATTGCCTTGGAGGAGTTATAGAGTGAAAGTCAAATGTCGATTTGGCCCAATAATGTCCAACTTTTGGGGGGATATGCCCCATACTTCAGGAACGGTTTTAGTTTTTCCAACTTTGAGGAGGTACACAATTGTAAATAAAAGTATACACATTGAAATGTACAGAGATCGCCTTGAATAGGTTTTGTTAAAGATGGAAAGAGAATAAAAAAGGGAATATTGCCAATGGAGCCTTCCAAACATTAGTGAGTAGAACACTATGGTTATTTCTCCTTGACAATTGAGAGACCAACGCTTGTCTAGGGATGGCTTGTAATAAAGCTGGAATCCAAGATCCCACAGCCCCACTGTTGAAAACACAAAGTTATTTTACTGTGGTAAAAATGACAACATACTTTATGGGTCTGGATGAAATTATTCTGTCTTGTTTCTCGCTACCTCTACCTAGGGACGGTTTATTGTCACAACCAGCTTCCAGTCTTTCGGCGCACCTCAGTGGAAATAGAATGACGAGATGCCCAGAATAACCACAGAGTTGTTAAAACAGACCTTTTATGAATCGGATTTGCAGTTACACCAATGTCTAGATAAGTTATGCAAGATAGCATTGCTGAGATTCAAGATCAAGCATCACGAGGCGATGACGATCATACTAATAAACTGATACAGGCTAAATTGGTATTCTGCCCCTCTGAACTTCAACAAGGACATTGGGCTTACAATGTCATACTTCACATACAAAAAAAAGTGACAGATCCCGATGTGGCTTGGGAAAAGCAGCATGCGGAATCACAGTGTGAATACAGAAAATCAATTAGGGATGATTCACTGAGACTGGCAGCGATTTCAACCTCACGAAGGGAAGACTTGATACCGTTTCCCATCACTATAAAGTATCAATGGCAGACAGTGCTGGCATCTCGGTGTCTGCCCCGCGCTTTGCTCAAACATCGTTCATCAGTGCAATGTTGACTCCTCATTACAATGTCCAATTCTAGCGAGGCTCTTTTTCTAATTAATGTGGCAATGCAAAACTATTCTACTCACTGCTCTGCGCCAGATGGGCCCCCACGCCCATGCTGTAGCTGACAACCAATGATTGGGGGCACAAGCGTTTAGCGCGATGCTTTTAGTGAGATGCTCTGCTATATTGGCACTGCGTCAACTGGATACACTACATTGTGTACATTGAAACCTTTTTTAATTTTTTAACTCAACAATTACAAGGTTGTTGCTGTTTGAATAGTTGGAAGATTGCTTCTGAACAATTTACTTGTTAAATGTACAACAATGAGGGCTTTGACTCGACTAGTATGAAGAAATATGAGATTGATAAAATAATGAATTAAGCATTTAAATACGTTGATTAATTAATTTTGGACAGTTTTGCAAGGCTGAAGGAAGGGAGATTGGTGATTGCTATACTATCAGACCGTATTTGGATGATGTGGGACAAATACTTAACAAAATAGCACACAATTAATTTAGAGACTTATATTTGCCTCGCTTAAAGAATGTAAAGTGTGCATGAATGTAAAATGCCCCCATCAAGGTGACAGCGAATGTGCTTGGAGAGAACGTCATGACAGGGGATAGGGTCCATTACTATAACTCTACATTGCCATTGGTGCAAAGCTCCAAGCAACCAACATTTTTTAAACGTAGTAAGACGAGAGAGAAGCAGAAATGCAATACTTGGGAGGGTGGAAAGATCCCAGCAACACCATACATCTTGCCTATGCATGCATGAAGAGAAACTTGAGTGTCAGCGAATCACATCCATCTCTGTGATAAAAAAATAAGACTCAAGAGGAAATTGCCCCGGTCTCAGCCGTACCAAGGAGACACCGCATAATGAAAAGTTAGGAGCCGAGCTCAATGTTGCTTGAATAGTTCTCGGGCATCTGAGAGCTAACAGATGCAATATGGAAGTCACAAGCGGGATTTTGCAGAGTCAAGGTGCCATAGTGCTAGGATCTAACGTATGGCACTCGGAATCCAGAAAGCCAGATAATATATACTAGGTTGGACCTCTGCGCCGGAAGAAAACCTAGATATAAATCTTTTTTTTAGGCACAGGAAACTAAATCAAGCATCTCTACGCCAAGACCGACTGTGCAGAAGATTCTAGATGGTAACAACTGTTACTTTTTTATCGCAGAAAATTGCAGGAAGGCACAGGTAGGATTTTGCTGCAGCTGAACTGACTGGAAAGTGTGCCTATCAGATGATTATACCACAGCGCGCGCAAAAAAAATACTGTGGGATGATCAAATTCCAACTTCGATACACCCACTGTGCTACGGGTAGGCTACAGCTAACATATCTTGTGTTATGTTCCCTTTATTGTGATTTGAAAATCCATTAAGAAATAGTAGTTTATAATGCAAAAGATATGAATCATAAGGCACTTGGTGAGTGAATAAATAAACAAACAAACAAACAAACAAACAAATAAAAGTGCATAAAACCCAAACAATTAGAAGGCTAATTATTTAAGTAGAAGTCAAAAATAGCAAATAAAACAAAATGCAGTCTGACGCATCTACATTAAGAAGCACCTGGCACAATGAAACTAAAATACAATACACTTTAAATAAACATAATCAAGCAGAGAGTACAAAATTAGCCAGGGAGTAAGAAGTGGAAAATAAAACAAGAATGAAGAAAAAGCCCAACGGAAGCAGTCTATGCTCCAGGGCCATGCCATCTGTAGGCCGATCTGCATATGATGCATGCCGCACACCTGTGTGGCACTGCAGGAGAGATAAGGGCCCAACCACAATGGCCCCGTGACCACCTGCACTGCCAAACAGGTGCACAGCTCTGCCAATTAAACTATTAGACCAACGCAGGCATTTGGGAGGAAATGAGTTGGAGCAACAGAACCCCCCCAACAGTAAGCACACGATTACAAAGGAACAACACCTGCATTCCGATACTGGCCTTTTGGTTAACTGAAACAAAGCTGCTAAATGAGCCGGGGTATTTATCTTGTATTTAAATTGAAGATGCTGTATCAACGTCCTATTATGTTAAATTGTTTCAATATTCTGCACGTTAAATATGATTTTGTAATCATTTAATAAAAATATTATAATGCTGCATTACGTTCCTTACGCCACCAGCCCTAGGATAAATGTTGAAATAATGTTGCACACAATATTTGAATCAGAAGATGTGCAAACACAACAATGTGTTATTTGTTCCTGAAATTGCAATGTGTTGCTACAGGCTTTCATACTAAGATTCTGAACAGATGTAAGATTATCCTGCAACCGGTCTTTGGCTATCAAACAAAAACATTTGCATCCCTTTTGCAATGCAACTTTGTTTCTGAAGCACAACACGCATGGCAACAAATGTTGTCTGCTACGTGTGGCAATCAACCATCAAGGAAATCAGGCATCTCCATACATTTCTGTTCTTCTATTTTGCCTCTCATTAACTGTTAACCTGACAGTTGGAATATATTAATTTATTCAAAGAAAGTAGTGATTAATCCAAGTCGCGACACAGCGTTCAAAAGAATGTCACCTGAAAATTCTCCATTCGCGAGTATTGATGGGAGGATTAGCCTATTGTTCTGAATCGCTTTCGGTTCACCACGAGACGGGGCAAAAAGGTTGCATTACCATAGTTGAGTCAGACACAGGAGCCAGGCATGCGCTGGCATTCCCTTTGTGTTGTGATCCATGACAATTAGGTGCATTCATATTAATTAGGAAGAACCTTATTGGCGCTTCGAGAAAAAGGCGTCCTTCCCCCGTGAGGATGAGGAAGGAGGCTGTGCCTGTCTCCCTTCGGCGCTGAAAACAGCAGGCGCGTCCCAGGGTAACGTCGTCCCTGACCGGACCTGGCATTCTGTGGGATACCGCGCACCTCGACGAAGCATTTGCTCCTTCACTGGGTGGTCAAAGGTTCAGTCATTTGCAAACACCCAGAGGGCAGTCCTGGCCTCCTTTGCATCCCCTTGGCACACACTGGCCTTTCTGAGTGGAAAGGCTAACTTGACTCCCCACAGCTAAGTGAGTTGTGACTTCAACACGCTGCCATCAATCATCTGGAAGGATGATATTTTGATTTATTTGTACGTTGGTATAGGGGTGGCATTTAAACTTTTTATAGTTCTATGTAAAGCAACGCTAGAATACTACTTACAGAATTTTAAGTTATTTTGCATTGCATCGGTTTTTCAGTTTTTTTTTGTTACAAAACATGACAGAAATAAATAGAAATAATTAACATACCTAGGTTTTTACTTTTTGAACTATATTTATTCATGAAAGGGAGGGCACCATTGTTTGCTTGCTAGGGGAAAACATTCTCTCCCAAAAGCACATTGGCTGTGAATTAATGATATGCATTCCTGTTTACCTAACGGGGAAATATATATAGTGCATTTAACTGCATCTCTGGGGTCTATCACATGCTCTGCCTGGCTGGCTCCGGCCTGCCAATTTAGTTTGCACTCAGGCTCAGCATTTAGGACTTTGTAATGTGCCTTTCATCTCCCAAACACTTCTCATGCCCCAAGTGTTGAGTCACGTTGAAGCGCCTCTCAGGAAGTGGACCGGTCCAAACTAATAACACCAACCCGGTGTGACGGAGTGTTCTCCGGCACTGGTCTCGGAACGCCCCTCCGCCGCTCTCGAAGCAGCGGACCACCGTGCGAAACGGGGCTCCCTGGGAGGACCTCTCTTTCATGAACTTTTCAAGATGCTTAATAATACAGATAGAATTTAGCTCCATTCCCACCGTTTTAAACAGGGGGGCGGGCGGTAGGGGGCGGTGGTTCCAGTGCGGGTGGGCGGTGATTGCTGGAGTGTAGCACGCCTGGTGGGCCGATCCTTTGATGAGAGCCATGTGCTTATTGAGGTGTCAGAAGAATAGCTGGCTTTCTGATGTGGGAAACTGGACTTCCTATCTGTTAGAGCCTAATGGACAGGGTGGTGCGGGATGACAGATGTGCTTCCAGTGACTATAAGCCTGGACTCATTTTGTCCGCCGCACCATTGGCTATGCTTGCTTAACAGGCTACGCCGTGAGCTATTCTTGTTGAACCAAGCCTATCGCTCCTTGTGGAACAGGCCCTGTGAGGTATCCTGACGTTGGGCCAATTAGCAACAGACGGGATCCAACAGAGCAACTTTCTCAGATTAAAGTGGATGACGTCTTGCGGAACTTGAGTTGGGAGAGTAAGTTTGCAGAGAAACAGATGAAAGAACAAACAAAAACAAAGCAGGAGGAATTCCGGGAACAATAACACAAACCGAGATAAAGCGACCTTTAGGATTGCCGTATGCATAGGAGGCTTTCATCGGGTAGAACGCGCAGATCATTTCGAGCTATGGCAACCCACTTCATCTGCTGTTCTGCAAGTGAGAATCCAGCATCTTCACCCTCTTTTTAACAGCGGCGCCGCGTGTAGCCAGTGTGTACATCAGCAGGCCACAAAACTTGATTTAAAATATGCTTAATAAGGATCCAATTAAAAAACACAATTTAAACGTAATACACTGCTGGGACCAAAAGAGCTTCAGCGGTGTGGTTTTGGTTATGTGATAAGGCTCTGTTAATCAGCAATCTTACTGGTGTACTTTGACACGCAGGCCGCTGCGGTGCGTTAGGAACATGAAATGCCTGGATACGGAGCAGGTTAGGAGGCGCTCCAGGAGATAAACTGATTTACAGGCCATCAATGAAAGAGGCCCGTGAGGAGCCACCATAACACTGTGTAATTAAGTAATAAGGGAGGTTAAATAACGCTAACCCAGTAGACCATGTATACCATGTCGACTACAGCCCTTGTTCCTTTGTTTTGTGCTCCGTCTACAATATTTTGACAATGAGACCAATGAAAATGAATAAAGATGATAAATGCGCATGTTATTTGGTGTAAACATGAACATTAAACGGGTGTTCCAAATGCTTCTACTGAGTAACATGGACTTGTGCCTCACTTATGACTTTTGTTCCTCATTGGAAAGATTGACCAAACTTGCATGTTAGCATTCAGACTGGCATTTAGATTTAAGTTATTATTAAGGTGCCATTATTTTTACAATTGTTCGTGACCTACGACAAACCAAACCAAACAACAAAAAGGACCCATTTTTAAAACTGACACGTAGCCCCATTTGAGGACCGCCGGAACCCACCAGGTACACCTTTGACCGGGCTGGGATGGCAGCGTGTGTGTTTGCGCGGAGGCCGGCTGCACTGACCTGACGGGGTTGCTGGTGAGAGAGACTCGGAGGGATTCCAGACAATTAAGCAGCTTATCCTCTGTGATGCCGGAGCGCAGCTCGTGCACGTACTCCTGGGACGACAGCGTGCTCTCATGCTTGCTGTTCCTCAGACCGCCCTGTGAACCAAAGACAAGGAGAGCAACTGTCAGATTAATGAAGACCTACTGCGGCAACACAAGGGGAAATGTGGGAGTTCAACGGTCTGCCTTTCCACACAACACGCCAGCCCGGAGTAGAAAATGTTTTTCGATAGTTTTGTGATAGTTCAAAGCTGCGCCGCGTCCGCGAGAGCGAATCACGAAACCGTGCAAAAATGGATCAAATGTATCAAATGGACTAGAAAGCACGAGTGAAGGAGTGCTCAAGACTCTTCTAATTTTAACAGAAAAGGCTCCGGAAAAGTGCCACTCCAATGACACACAAAGAGCCCACCTTGGTTCTGGATGAATAGAGAGAGAGAAAAAAGAGAAAACTAGCACAGATGTGTGTGGTGAATTAAGCATATTAGAGTTATGCATGCTTTCCATTAGGGTTGTTTTGGTGGTGTGAGAGTGTTCCACCAGCTCTCTGGGAACAAAATGCCCAGACATCCATTTACAGGAAGGAAACCTAAGTAGCTTAGTATGAACTAGAGTAAGACGAGAGGAAGAAAACAAGACGAAAACAAGAGGAATCAGACAACCTCAACCTTGTGTCTGCAGGGGTAGATGATATGAAACAAATGTGACATGGTGAGGAAACTACTTCTGACAAGGAAGGCCGCAATGGGAAATTGGCTTTGTATTATTACATTTGGATTCAGAGCACAGCCTATAAAGCCCAAGGTAGAGGAATATACATTTAAAAAATCAGCAAAAGTGCAAGCAGCACCTAATTGAACGAGCTCACACTGGTGTAAGCTCTTATCATCATATATAACATGACCTGACCTAGTTTCTCACTACAAGGTGGAGGCGGGCCATTTGAAAAAAGGAGTGCAGAAGATGAGTCGAGGAGGGAAACAAATGTAAACGTGAGTCAGATTGGGAAATTAATCAACATCTCCATAGGGATCCGTCTGGATGTGGGCTGCTCCTCACCTCTCACATTGAGGGATGATTCACAATACCACATTTCAATTCCAGATCCTCTCTCGTCTTTGGTCTGTTCCGCTGACAGTAATGGCATTGAAGGACCTGTGTGCGTGCGTGCGGTCTTCCTCATACATGGCTCTCTACTCTCCTCCTCGCGCAGATAGCCAGGAGGAGAGTAGAGCGCCAGATATGAGAGAAGAGAGCATCATTCTCATTACCGTCTGTTCATTTCTCAAAGCTCACTTTAATCTTCTCTGGCCCTGTTCCCTTTGAAAGCTGTCCTTTGCCTGGTATTTCTATCATTGTTTGATAAACAGATACGAGTGAAGGGCCGTCTCACATGGAGACAGACACAATGAAAAGGGAGAGCGAGGGAGGGCGAGCGAGGCCGAGGGACAAGGGGCCACAGGCGGACAGTGGGACGGGTCGGTAGATCAATGGACACGAGGAAGAAGTGTTCGTAAAGAAGTGTTGGTCTTGATTGACGACAAAAGGTTTCTCTCATTTCTCTAAATGTACATGTTCATATGTGGAGAGAGAGAGGTATTTCAGATTCAGATTTCTTTCTTTATCGGAAGAAAATCCTCTTTAACACACATGGCTCACCGCATAAAACATTAAACCAATAAAAACAAAAATCGAAATAGAATTGGAATGAGACTGGGTGTGATGTGGGTCGCGTACAGTTATACAGGTCACTTCATTCTTTTGCTAGAGATACATATACAGTATGGAGTAAAATATATATCGGTGTCCTTGCTCTTGCTCAGGGAGGCCTACAGGTAGACTGAATCCAGATCCTTTGTAACTGCATTGTTACCTTGTATATTAAATAGAATCTAAAGCCACTGCACTTGGAACCCACACCACGCGCTGCACGATGAATAATGGATTGACAGGATGGTATTATCACAGCCAGACTTATGAATGAATATATGCAGGCTCCGGAGAATTCTAATTGATCTTTGTTTTGCGTGACAGTGTGTGACTGTGTGTGCATATGTGGGCCCTTTGAGTCTCGAGGGACTGGCTCGTCGGAGTGGGCTGTTCATGGGGCTCCAGGGATACCTTTGGCTGTACGCTTCAGGTGAATCTTCCGGCCCACTTCCTGAAGATACGAGCGATCGTTGCATCGCATGGCGTCGAAACCGAGGGGAGGAGCGGGGGGTGTACCGCGTGGGTAGGGTGTTTTATTTAATTCCTTCTCCTCTCCTGTCCTCTGGGCCGGTTCCCATCATGCTGCCAGCCGTGTCCAGCAGAACTCCAGTTCGGGTTTCACTTTGTGCGTTGACCTTTAGCTCTGGAAACCAAAGACGCTGACCAAATGCTCCCTAATGCTTCACCCCCTCACACCGCACCGCAGCGCCGGTGGATCAGATGGGCGCGGATCAGCATTTCACCACGGAGAAGGCAGCGGAGCGACCATCTGGAGAAGACCGGGAGCCTGATGAGGGCTTCTGGGAAGGAGTTTGCTCACATGATAGATTGCTCTTTGCTGTGTGCTCTCGTACTCTGTCTTTGTTTATTTCCAACTGCCATTACAGCTTTCCTTCTGTCTTTCTTCACATCTTTCTCCCCTTGTTTCTCTCTTTTCTCTGTGTCTATTCAATTGTCTTTAATTGCTTTCCTTTGACTTTTTTCCTCAACGCAACTCAACTTTATTTACACGGCAACTTCCTCACAACCAAGCAGCCTAAAGTTCTTCCCAGAGCGAGATCGTTCATTCCTCGAACATTTCATTTGGTTTGCCCGTTGGACCCATTTGAGCTGCGTTTCTTTGCGTCGCACGATCCTCCACCAGCATCACACGCTCTCCTGGTGCTCAGAGTGGAGAACGATGCGAGGTTGCTGGGAAGAAACCGGCCGTGCGTGCAGTGCACCGTGTGAGGACGAGCGAGAGGGTACAGCGTGCTCCAACGAGGAGTTAAAAACACAGGAGAGAGAGAGAGAGTGAGAGAGCAAGGTGGATAAAGGGTGAGTTATAGAGAGAGAGAGAGAGAGAGAGAGAGAGAGAGAGAGAGAGAGAGAGAGGGGGAGAAGGGGAGAGAGAGAAGAGAGAGAGAGAGAGCGAGAGAGCGAGAGAGCGAGAGAGCGAGAGAGAGCAAGGAAGGTAGCATGATGATGAACATCTGGGGCCAGCCTCAACAGTAGGGGACAGAAGCAGCCTTTTGACCACTGCCCTAAGCCTCATCTCCAGCCGTTTATTGAATCCCCTATTTGTCGATAACTGTATTTTCAGCCAAAGAAAACAGTGCTGGGAGCAATTACTCCAGCGGGGTCTGTCAATTTCATTTTAGGGGGTTAGGGGGAGCGCAGAGGCTATTTCCTCCCCTCCCCGCCTATCTCTCTCTCTCTCTCTCTCTCCCTCTCTCTCTCTCTCCCTATCCAGCTCGCTCTCTCTCCCTATCTATCTAGCTCCGTCTCAGAACACGGGCAGAGAGCGAGAGAGCGGGCGCTGTGTCTTCCACGGAGGGCAGGGAGACAATGCCAGGCCGGCTGCACCTCCACATGTCATCTTCACCTGTGATGAGCCTGTAACAAGCTGGCAGGACTCTCCTCTCAGTGCCCAGCGCTGGGTGCGCTCAGGCGGACTGATAGATACATTATTCAGTGTCTTTGTCAGCTTACCAGGAAACCACATGGCGGCGGCGTGTCTGGAAGGCTAGCAGCAGAGGAGATAGCTGATTGCCCCTC
>OMKX01090327.1:0-13886 GCA_900302425.1 Brosme brosme
ATTCGATTTGAACCGTTTTACTATTACTATTTAGTCATTTGTAGACTTGCAAAGTGACATAGTTAGTTCCATTAATGAGGAGGTTAGGGTTAGGCCTCTTGCTTAAGGAGGAGGTGCCATTAATGAGAAGGTTAGGGTTAGGCATCTTGCTTAAGGAGGAGGTGCCATTAATGAGGAGGTTAGGGTTAGGCATCTTGCTCAAGGATGAAGTGTCATTAATGAGAAGGTTAGGGTTAGGCCTCTTGCTTAAGGAGGAGGTGCCGTTAATGAGAAGGTTAGGGTTAGGCATCTTGCTCAAGGATGACAACGGGTAGACTGGATATTGGGGTTAAAACCCACAACCTTTCCCCTGGGAGTCAACCCCCCCTGACCACTATCCTGCCTCTGTTTGAGCACTACTATCCATATAGTCAGGGTAAATAGGGACCGCAGTGGCTCAGGGGTAGAGAGGGTTGCCTGGCAACTGGAGGGATGCTGGTTCAATCCCCGGCTCCTCCTACCATAGCGTTGCGGTGTCCCTGAGCAAGACACCTAACCCTTACTGCTCCCGTTTGTCGCCTCGCATGGCTGACATCGCCGTCGGTGTATGAATGGGTATATAAATGTGTGTATGAATGGGTGCATGAATGGGTGAATATGAGACACTGATTGTCAAGCACTTTGAGTGGCCACAGCTGGGATTAGTGCTATCGACCAAATAATAAGCAACAGATGGTTTTTCATGGTTTTGTGTCTTTTATTTGATTTACTCATCCATTCATCTCCGTTGTGACGGCAGGGGGGTGAATACGCCACCGACGAGGAGGAGGACGAGGACGAGATGAGCCCCTCCTACCGCGGGGCGATCGAGGTGTTCGACCTGGTGGAGAACGAGGACATGTCGCCCCTGGAGACGGATCCCGAGAAACTCGCCCACAAGTACAAAGAGGTGAGCCGCAATTGAAAAAGAGAGGAAGAAGAAGTCTTCATAATCACACCTTGTATCACACGTGGGTGGTGATGCTGTTGCATAACACGTCACGCACATGCACACTTTGAAAACACAGTCACTGTGTGGTGCGTTACCTCAAACTGCCCAAATATGTCAATGTATTTGTTATACCTATACTGCCTCTGCTTGTTTTTGGGTATATGTATGAACTTTGACCCTTGACCCTTGCCTTAGTATGTCAGACACTTGGCTTGACGATATTGTGGTGCCTTTTATTCCATAGCTCCAAATAAAGCATGCTGTCACGCAGGCTGAGATCCAGCAACTGAAAAGAAAGGTATGTTACTCCTCAAATACCAGGCAGTTAAGCAGGTTAACCAATAGTACATTTCTCTGTGTTTTGCCCTACACACGTAGGCTAACAAACCGCTTAAGTTAAATAAAATGAGTTCATTCATTATTTTCCCTCTACAGGCATATTAATCAATAACAATAACAATGTTATTCAATGTTAAATCAATAACAATAACAATGCACAGGACCCCTTTAATATTTTTATTTAGTACATTAGTCCTGCAGAACATTACTACCTATTAATGTTACCTTGTAAATATGTAGTAATATATAGTACATTAGTCCTGCAGAACACTACCACACATTAACAAGACAATTAATCGATGAACAATTTTTGGCTGTGAAGTTACATTACGTAACGTGCATATTTACATCTTTTAAAAAATATATATTTGAACCCCATTTCACTGTATAATATACACAATGTATCGCATGTTTTGAACACGCTGCCGTCGTCTCTCCAGCTGCACCACGCCGAGCAGGACAAGCAGCGGTGGCGCATGGACAAGGCCCAGCTGGAGCAGACGCTGCAGGACAACAAGGAGCGCATGGAGAAGCTGGAGGGGTACTGGATGGAGGCCCAGAGCCTGTGTCAGGCGGTGGACGAGCACCTGAAGGAGACCCAGGCCCAGTACCAGGCCCTGGAGCGCAAGTACAGCAAGGCCAAGAGGCTCATCAAGGAGTACCAGCAGAAGTGAGAGCGTGTTTAGTCTGCTTGTTTGTTAGGAGCGCAGAAATCGCTCGCTTTTGGTCGATTAGTACAAGGGATCCAGTACAGCGACCACACGTTTATCCGTCAATAATATGAGCTACTACAAGCTGAGTGTATTTGATTTAGTCAATCATGTCAATGCATCATTATAATAAGAAACTATAAAAACGTTATCAGTATTATGTTCCAAACCCAGTACCACGGTCCCCTAACCACGACACTCTTGTTCCTGCTGCGCTCCTCAGGGAGATCGAGTACCTGAAGAAGGAGACCCAGCGGTGTGCACAAGATGGAGCCGAAGCCTCCGAGCTCCAGGAGGAGTCCGTGCTGCAGGAGGAGTCTGAGCAGCTGGAGGAGCAGGTAACGGGGACCCCATGCTGTGTGACCGCTCTGCGGGCTCCCGAATGTCACTCCGTCCTCTCAGGGTGGGGGCGTCTCGTCTGAGCTGAGGATGCGAGGCCACACTACGCACTAGGCTGGCTGTTGTGATGCATTTCTTTAATATAACGCTGGCTTCATTTCGTAAGGGGCCTCTAATGAAAGCTGGATCCAACTCTCGTTTTTTTTTACGCGTGAGAGAATTGGTTTGTTTATTTATTTGCTACCTTCATTTGCAATAAGACATTAGCTGCTAAAAGAGCGGTCAATTATTTCGGTGTCCTTGTTTTATCATGGTATGAGATGGATATGCGTTTTGTTGGATGCAGGTTTGACCTAGGGGCTTAGGATTTTATTAAATGTTGGGGTTTGTTCCTGTAACCCCTCGGCTCCTGAAACACTTTAATTCGGCTGGCGTGATAAGCCACGAACAGCACTCCGTAACCACAATAATAAAAATGCCAATCTTCCATTCTGGATGGTGGCTTCAACGCTAGCGTCGGCTCACCACTTTAACTCTTAGATGATGATATTATTCTATTCAATTCTTGATATTGTTTTCAATGTACAAAGAAACGGTTTGTGTCGCTGCCTGTGGAGCCCGTAGACTCTGATGGTGACGCAGCACTACAGTGGAGCCCTGGGTCACACTATCCTATATTATTGGATATTTTGGTAGCAGTTGTAGGGGTGTGAATAAGACTGACTGACTGACTGAAAGCTGCCCTGAACATCAAGAGTCTTTATGACTCATGTGCCAATCGGCACCTAAAATGAGGTTGATGTGTGAGATGTCTTTGTTATGACAACGTGACCTCAACCAAGACAACATAACCTGTCAATGTGTCTGAAATGACAACTTGACCTCAACCAAGACTACATAACCTGTCGATGTGTTTTGTTATTACAACATGACGTTCACCAAGACAACATACCCTGTCAATGTGTTGGTAATGACAACTTGACCTTAACCATGACAACATAAACACGCCATAGCTGGCCTAATTACAATCTCAAAGGAACTATTCACTTTGTGTTAACATTACATTAAGTTAACATTACATTATGTGGTTGGTTTTAACACATCTGACAGAGGCGTGCAGAGAGTAGACGTGGAATTGGACTAATAATGAGACCATTATAATTGGGTCATGAATATTTTCTTTGACCTCGACTGCAGTGGTACAATTTGGTCTATTTCATTAAGTTATACACTGTCAAATGCTTGTAAATACCTTAACAAAAGCAATGTACAAGTATATAAATAGTTATTCCTTTATTGGTTTTGCACAACCAATGTTTCCTAAAAAATATATACATATGTCCTCAAACAGAAGCTTCCAGAAGGTAAAATAATATGACTTTCATCATTTAAGATTCCTTAAAAACATGAATAGTTGTTTAGAGGATGATACTATTCAAAACTTCAAATAAACAATCAAGAGAAGAAATGTTAACATTCATATTCAATCGATTTTGGAGATGTATTAGCACAAAATTAAACGAAAAGCGCGCAGCGGGGGGGTTTAGCCGTGCAGAGAGTAGACGCGTCATTGGACTTATCAAGTGGGCAGAGTTCAGTCCACTACGCCTCAGGAAGGCTCCTCAGTGACCAGTGAAGGCTGAACAGCCTCCTGGAACCAGCCTCCTGTACACCCACTCAGCAAGCCCCAACGTTGCTGTGTCACAACAACACTACAAAAGCTACATTTCACCAAACATGCTGGCTTCAGGTCTTTGCAATGCTGAAGCTACGTCACTGTTACATTAACCACACATGCCGAGCAACATGACCAACTTAAACAAACTAAAACCCAAACCCCAAAAAGTTTTAAACACCTACACTTGGATATTTACTTGACTTTTTTTACATCATGGAAACTGCCCATGGTCTGCCCGAGACACCATTTATAATGGCGTACCCCGAGCCAGTGGTGTCACTCTGCCATTTTGAGGTAAATCATAAGTGACTCAGAAGTGTGATTACCTCGGATTCTGCCGTGCGCGCTCAATACGCGGAGTGTGAGCACCAGTCTCTGGGTGAACAAAGTTCCTTTTGTGGCAGACAGGAGGCTGGCCATATCCGTACCGGGCAAGATGCCCCCCCGAGCACGCCACCAAAATGCCTTCTCGTTCACTCGGGGGAGAACACGACAACAAACGTGTTATGTACGGAAGGTCAGACGTCTGACTGAAGGAACATCTGTAGCCTTACCACACTTTTAGTGCGGTCCTTAGAATTTCAAGTTGATACGTCCATAAGAAAATGTATAGCCGTAAAACATGTGTTATGTATGTGTGATAATGGATGGATTGACACAATATCACCATAACATATGACATAACCTAATGTGATATAACATGAGTCGTTTTTTACAACATAGGCCTACGACAAAGGAATGCAACAAGGTTATGTTGTCTTGGTTAATTTGTCGTTTTCATAGCAAAGCCATCTCAAACAATGTCAACCTTTATCAAAAATGACATCTTTGACCGAATGACACTTGATGAAAAGAATTCTAACCCTTCATTAAGACTCCTTCATGTTCATGCAGCTGTACTGTCAGTCTTATCAAATACAGTGTTACCGTCAGTCAATTCATATTTCTGGCTTCTGCGCTGACACCCATAGTTGCTGTCTGGGAATAAACGTACATCTTAGCTTATTTACTCAAACGCAGAACCATCAGTGAATGCATCTGAATGCTTTAGAGACATTGATCAATGCACATCTATCAAAACGATGACTGTTTTTTTTAATCCTTGTGTTCAGGTGGCTGACCTGGAATCCAGGGTTGAGGAGCTGAAATCAGATCCTTTATAGGGAACAAAAAGAAGCCTTTCTCCTCGTGGGGTTTATCAATGGAAGCAGAACTTGGCGAGAATCAAGGAGACGACGACGATGGTGGTGGCGTTATTGTACTTGCAGTGAAACGCAGGGTATTTTTGGTCTCCAGACGTACTGTGTATGTACCCTTCAGCTTTGTAACCCCACATAGTTTATTTGAACCCTTTTTAACTTTTCTTTTTCGGATTACATTTGGAAAGGTAGTTTTCCCTTCACAAAGGATAACATTTTCTCTCGCAGTATTCGTGTTTTTGTTTTTGAGCGTCCAATATTTAACCTCCCCATTTGTATTTTTCTTTTCTTTTTGCTTTCGCTTTTAATTGCCAAACAAATCCCTACTATTCCTTTGCCTCGTTTTTTGTGACATGTTCTGAATTGTACAGACGGCGTTAAGCTGTATGTGGTGCATCGCGCAGAGTTGGGGGGCCGTGTATATATTTTTATTAATGTGTAAAACATTTAACATTATAGAAACTAATGAGATTGAGGATCAGTGTGTGTAATTTATGTGATTGAGAGAGAGAGAGGGGCGTGTTCGTTTGAAAGGCTATTGCACTTGAGAGGGATATCGGCATCACTGGAACATGGAACACTGGCATGGAGTCCCGGGCGACTCCTCAACGTGTACACCAATACCCTGACCTCCTTCAGAATGGTTTCCTCCTCGCTTCTTTTAAAAAAAAAAAAACACCTGCTGCCTACTTTTCAAAGCGGTTTCTGCTTTTTATTTCATTTTCTTTAACGTTAACAACTCTCCCGCACTTCGACGATCAAACAATCGCTGGTTTTCACTCTCGTCGTAGAAACGCTCTACTACTTTCCTAACATGGACCAGATTCCTCAACTGCTGTGCCACAATAAGAAATGGATGGAAAATGGATTACAAGTTGTTTTTTTGTGATTTTTTTTCTTCAAGATGGATGTTGCCAAGGGTTGTTGTAACCAGTATTATTAGCTAGGACTACTGATATACAAATATATATATAGAAACGAAACACAACTGGGACTTGGGTGGTTTTAGACGCCCGTACCAGCAGTAGATTTTTAGATTTGAATATGTAGTGTAACGAACCAGCAGCTGCACACGACACCCCAGTATCCCTAACCTCCCCCCCGTCCCCCTCTGTGTGTAGCACATGGAACACTGCCAGGGTCACCCCTGTTTCAATCCGCACACACACTTTAAAGTGAATTGGGTCTTACTTGTGTCAACTGTCATACCGGTATGTTTGTATAGTCCAGATAAAAACTGGAATATTTTAAACGACGCTTAATGTTTATGAGATGTAGTTGAAAGACATATACAACGGCGATGAAGATTAAACAAACAAAAAAAAAACGGAACAAAAGCAATGCAGTGAACGAAGGAAAGAAGATATACAGTATGTTGTGAGAATTATATCTGGGTAACCGCAAAAGTGTTAGGATAATGGGAGTTAAAATAATAATAATCGGCATGAGTATTTTCATAATATTAAGGCTTGTACAGGGCACATGCTTTGCATTGTATGTTTTGTGGAATAAATGGTCAACAGTGATGGTAAAGCTTGGTGGTTTTTATTTCCACGTAGTACTTTGCGGCATTTTTAAACTGCTAGGACTCAATGTTTGAGTGATAATGTTAAGGGATACAGAAATGTATGCAACTGTGTATCCTGATCAACTGCAATGTAAAGCGCTCTAAAACAAGCATAAGGAGAATTAGAAGCAGCCCTCCTTAAATGCATTACAACATTTCTCAATCCCTGTTTTTCCCGGTCAACTGGTGAAGTTCACACCAAGAAGAAGACGACCCCCCCCCCCCCAAAAAAAAGGTAACATTCTTTTCACAATTGTCTCCAAATTAAATCTGATCCACTCGGATCAAATCCCCAATCACGAGTGCATCTTCTGCTGGTGTCTCCTGAGGTGGTAGTTCCGCGAGAAGCTCTTCCCGCACTCGTCGCACTTGAACATCCTCTGGCCCAGGTGCAGCAGCAGGTGGGCGCGCAGGCTCTGCGGCCGGCTGAAGCTCTTGAAGCACTCGGGGCAGCTGTGCGGCCGCACGCCCGTGTGCTTCCTCTCGTGCCTCTTCAGGTCCCCCGACTGCCGGAAGCTCTCGCCGCAGTGGGTGCACAGGTAGGGCTTCTCCCCCGTGTGCGTGCGCAGGTGCACGTTCAGCTGGCCCATGTGCACGAAGGTCTTGAGGCAGTGCGGGCAGACGTGGGGCCGCACGCCCGTGTGCACGCGCTGGTGCTGCTTGAGGCTGTAGTGGTTGGTGAAGCCCTTGCCGCAGTCCGTGCACAGGTACAGCACCACCTGCTGGAAGCAGCGGTGCGCCGTGTACTTCTTCGCCGTGCCGTACTTCTTCCCGCATTTGGGGCAGACGTGCGCCCCGTCTCCCGCCTCCTCCTCCTCCTCGTCGCCGTCGCGCTCTTCCGGTCCGTCGGCGAGGCGCTCCGACTCGGGCAGCGACACGAACTCCAGGGGGTGGTGCCGGCGCATGTGCTTGCGCAGGTAGCTGCGGATGGTGAAGGAGAAGGGGCAGTAGGCGCAGGAGAAGATCTCGGAGGTGCAGTGGTGCTTGTCGCAGCTCTTGATCTTCTGGTGCTGCTTCAGGTTGAACAGCTTGCTGAAGGCCTTGCCGCACACGTCGCACGCGTACGTCTTGCTGTCCGCGTGCGCCGTCCTCTCGTGCCGCTTGAGGAAGCCTGCCTTCTTGAAGGTGGCGCCGCAGCGGGCGCACTTGTGTTGCGCCGCGGCGCAGGCGTGCTCCTTCAGCGCCTCGTCGGATTCGCATTTTTGTTTACAGCGAGGGCAGCTGTGGGCGCCGCCGCTGGCCGGCGTTCTTGCTTGGCCTTCTTGAGAAGACGCGCCGACGTCGTACTCCTCGACGCTCTCCGGGATGATTTGTGTTGGGCTCGCTGTTTTCCTCTTGTTGACAGGGGTCCTTCGCTTGGGGGCTATGAGCTTTGTTATGGCGGAGAGCTTCGAGCGAACACCGAGGCGCTGTGGCCTCTGGTACGCTGGTTCTTTGGGAGGTTCCGGTATTGGGGGAACCGAGGGTTCCGCGATGAAGTCCAGGTCTTCCGTGTCCGGATCGCGGATGTCATCTAGAGACGCCTCTGAACTCTCTTCATCTCCCTCTGCGGGCGCAGAGGGAGATGAAGGCTTCTCCCCCTTGTCCTTCTCCTTCGATTGGTGACACTTGAAGTGCCTTGCCAGGTCGTTGTGCTGGCTGAAGGTCTTCCTGCACAGCGAGCACACGTAGGGCCGCAGGTTGCCGTGGACGCGTGTCTGGTGCTTCTCGAGGTAGCGCGCGTTGGAGAAGCTCTTGTCGCACTCGACGCACGTGTTCAGTTTCTCCTCCGGTGCCGTTCCTTCGGCCTCCTCCAGAGGGCGACTCTGTTCCCCGGGCGTATGCTCGGCGACGGTCGCTTCTTCGGCCCCTGGTGGTTCTTGAGCGGCGACGTCCGTCTCACCGCCGCTTGTGTCGGGCAGCGACGGAACTTGCGGCGAGCCTCCCGTCTCCATTTCTGTCCCCGTCTCGGCCTCCTGGCGGCAGCGTTGGTTCTGGTCGGACGGCGCCTCGCCCAAGGCCTGCTTGTTGTGCACCAGCTGGTGCCGGAGCAGCCCCGAGGCCTGGCTGAAGCTGCGTCGGCACTGGGGGCAGCAGTAGGGCCGCTTGTTGGAGTGCACCGACAGCATGTGCCGCTTGAGGTGATGCATGTGTTTGAATATCTTGCCGCACTCTGGGCACGTCTTGGCCTCGAAGGCGTCCAACACCATCAAGGAGTCGAGCGGGTTGGGAGTGGCGGGGGGGGCGAAGTCTTCCCCGGGAGCGTGGTCCTGGGGTTCCGCGGCCTCCGTGCCGGGTGTGGAGCATTCCCTCTTTGGCTGCGTGTGGAAGTGTTCCACGTGGCGCTGGCGGTACGTTTCCGTGGTGAAAGACAGCGGGCAGTGGGCGCAGAGGAACATCTGGGATGCGATACCCGGGTCACTCTCTGAATAGAAACGAAACGGGAATTAATGGCCATTTTGAAAATCTGCAAGTAAGATAAGAGAATGAAGTCCTTTTTCCATGTCAAAACATCCTCTTTGGAGGAGGGGGTGTATCTCTGAACGCTTATTTCCTCAATAACAGGAACCTAGAGAGCCCCCTCACCTGTGGGAGAAAGCTTCCTGAGCCACATGTGGCTCCAGGCCTCACTGAGCCTGCTCACCAGCCCGGCGCTGGGCCACAGCACCAGCTCGTCTCCTGGCTGGATGGTGCGGCAGCAGTGGAACAGAATGCTGCCCTTGTACTGGACCGCCAGCAGGTTGGTCTCCTCTTGGTTGCGGGCACAGTTCACATACCTGTTTGATAAAAGGATGCAGGGAGCTCAGACTGACGAAGAGCAGTGACGAAGAGCAGGTGGCCATCTTTGCTCATTGTGTCCCTCCCACTCCCTGTTGCTTAAATAGTCTCTACCAGGGCTGACCTTATTTTAAGTTTATGTCATTGAAATAAGCAGTAAACAATTTAAAATGGTCTAAAAATGAAGTTGTACAATGAAATACATTGCAAATTGTCTTTAAGAAATCTATTTGTATTTAATTATAGAATGTACTCCTTCTTTGGCTGTATGGATAGAATTGTATTATCTCTAATGAATAGAATGCATTTAGCTTCATTTGAACACAACGCATTCTGTCTTTATATGAATGGAATGTATTCCGTCTTCAGTGAAACAAATAGAATGTGTACAGTGCTCACCTCATCCAGTTTGAGTGCGTTTCCCTCGCTGCATCAATGTAGTCGTAGTCTTCATTTACTGTGTATATCTAGAGAAATCCAAACAAGTGTCTACTAACAAATTCACCCAACGACATGAATTCCACACAGCTAGAACCACTTTTAAAATACATCATTTTACTTCCTAAAACCTCCCCCTCCCCACTATGGACAATCATCCCTGAATGATCTCATCACATCCCTCCTCTATTAAGTCCTACCCTTGATATCCTCCACATTACGGAAGTAGGATCAAACGGGTTCATGTTTTTTTTCCTGCCCATGGTCCAGCTCACCTCCCAGGAGAATCTGCTGGCCACTGCACCCTCTCTGGAGGTCACTTCCCCCTCATACGGCCCAAAATGCATTCCGGGCGTCACTGGTGGCCCCTGGTTCATGACCCCGAGGCCCGTGTTGGGAATGCTGGACCTCCCTATCATCAGCCCATGGGGAAGCGTCAGGAGCGCTCTCTGAGGCACGGCCATGTTGGTGGGCGAGTCCAGGACGAAGGACGGGCCGGTGATGCACACGTTGCTTTGCTCTTGGAACAGAGACCGGCATTCGTCACAATCTGTAGAAAAAAAGAGTTGGAAACCATGAATCACAATCACAGAAAGAAAAGAAAAAGTAAGCAATACAACTGAGCTGAGTCAGTGTCCTGGTATTAGGTCTATTGATTACATTATGAAAAACAGGTTGTTGCTTACAAAAGCCATCATCAAATTCAGCATCTTCTCCTTGCACCATTGTGTCCAGCAACTTCTGCATGGGGGTTTCTGTTGGTTCTGATACTTGAAGCACTGATATAATAAAAAAAAACAAATCGTTAGGGAGAATCTGATGACAACCAATAGCAAAGATTAGATGAAGTCATTAACAGTCAAATACAGTGAATGCCTTACCCGCAGATGAGTTACCATTAGGCAGTACACACTCCTCAATAATGATGACTTCCTCTGTGGTTTCCACCCACTCCACAACCTCCCCTCTGTCCGACATGAGTAGTCTGGTTGTAAACAAACCCAAAAAAGTATATGCCCGTTTTTGTTATTGTTGTAAATGTGGGTGAACAGACGTCCCCATTTCTGGTGGCCTGACTCCGTAATGAACCCGTTTTAAACAGAATAGGAGTCCAACAATATAGATATCATATTCCAAGATGTTTAAATGTCAAAGGTTGTAGGTTGCTCGTGCATATTAATTAGGACAGCTTTGGTAATGCGTCTCGTGTCTATCAGGCTGTGACGCGACCTCGCTACGAGGTTCTATCTATGGCATTTATACCATAAGCAGACCGGTCATAAACAATATCAATACAATATACAACGATAACTTATTTGAATAGCCCACTTTTTGAGTAGATTGTTTTGGACTGGGGTACCAAAGCTTAAAGCACATCATAGTAAACCATTAGGCATGTAGGCCTTCCTCCCAACCTTTTACAGTAACGTAACTACATTAACCATGATAAGAATAGGCTAAGTGTAAATATATCCCCTTTTTTTAATTCCAGAAATAAGCTTTGTTGTCGGGACTGCCAAACTACAATGTCTCGGCTTATCGTTCAAGAATCAGTTCACCTCATGATAAGTCAGAAGCAGAAGACCACGCTTTGGTGTGACAAGGCTTAGCCTAACGTTACTTCAACAAACACGGTGTCGTGAAAGGTCAGATGAATGTACTTGACTCACGTTGAGGATCAGATCCAAGTCCTAGTAGTTGAAGGTAACACGTTATCACAGGCTAAATGCATACTTCGGGACTGGCTAGCGAGGCTGTAACAGTAAATCTTATTTCTATCATGCTGCTATCGTAACAGTTCATCCGCTAGTCCCATGGGATGCTGGAAGTCATTGTTCCTAGAGTAATAAAGATAACTTGACTGTAAAAATGTCTGCAAGCAGCTAAATGTATTTGAGCCTATAAAATATACTGAATAGAAACAGTCAAAATCTGAACCCAGAAGTAAAACATTCATCTGCAAAACAAAGGCGTTCCGTGGCTATCACTTCCGGTTTATTTCGAAATAAAATTATCAGCGTTGGTTGTTTAAACGTAAACCTAAGAAACGGGCGATGGACCGAAATCATAATAATCATAATCAAATCTTGCAATTAAAAATATAAATAGGAACGCCAAATATCATTACAAAGCTTTTCAATTGATTTTTGACTAAGTTTTCTAACTAGTTGCAATCACTGCTGCTGTTTAGTATGGGCGCCGCTGGTGTAGTGGTATCATGCAAGATTCCCATTCTTGCGACCCGGGTTCGATTCCCGGGCGGCGCACGCTTTTGCTTCTTCTTTCAACAATACTTACCACAGAGCTGCAGCCTGTGTGTGGCTAGTGCTTTCCGACACTCCAATACCGTATCTTTCCGTTTGAATGTTTGGTTGGAGACGAACGAAGAATCTTGCAAACTAGATATCTGGATCTAAGATTATATGTTATGTTCATATTCAAGACATTGGCAACGATGCTGGAATCTCTTTGTTTTCCTATGAATTCATTGTATTGTACAACACCGTTGACTCAAAATAAATAATTCTTTCATTTTTTTCTGCTTTTGACAGAATATTTGGACAACCGAAACGACCAGTCAGTTTACTTATTTGTTTCTATTGATGCAGACTGAATAATATGTCTACGAGCAAGACTTCACATCTCAAACGCTCAATCTTCAGTATATGTCATTTTGTGGCTCGTTGAGTCAGTTGTAACTGGGTGTTTGGTCCTTGATGGAGTGTCCTCTGGATTACAGGTGGTCCTGATGATGATGATGATGATGATGATGATGATGAAGACTACTCGATTAAAGGCCCACCCCTTGAACGTGAAGACAACTTCCAAGCAAAGCTCCATGTCAATTGTTATGGTTTATTTGAAATCCAGGACAGGCGCGCTGCCTACTCCCAGCAACGGTATGGGTAAGATGCTGAAATGCTGTCTTTTTATTTATTTTTTGGCCTGGTAACATTTAGTTTAGGGTGCATCTTTTGACACTAGGACTTGTGCCCATAAAAAGGTGTTAGTTCTGGGTTAGTCTAAACAAGCCTTCACACTAGGACGAGCTTCCTTATTTTTCTGTATCAGTGACTTGTGTATTAGAGCCATCATCGGGTATTTTAAGGTGACACTTTATACTTACAAGCCAATTATAGAGACGGAAATGGTGCAGGTCATGGCCGTATAATAAACCAAGATACACTAACTGTCTATTGGTTTGAGGAGAGTAATGGAATAAATAAAATATGTGACAACATTTGTAACTACATTTACATATATACATATGTAAATGTAGTCACAAATGTTATGTTAATTATGTTAAATGTTAATATGTACACCTATTTTAAATACGCAATTGCACTGTCCTTCCCAATCTTCATTCAACATATTTTTTTGTGAACATCTCTACTCAACTAGCATTTAGATGCACAAACTCATATGCACCTGCCATCCACCTATTAAAACAAATATTGTTTTTAATTTGATTTCTATAGGTTTTAGAAATTTGGTCATGCTGGAGTTTTTGTAGTTGCTCCAAGATTGATATAATGCTTTGATTGTTCCAGGCCTGCAAGTCTATACAATCATCTGCAAAATGCAATGTCTGAGTTTAACCCCAGATGGTGCTGTCACTGCATTTTGGGGTATTTCTTAATGTAATTGAAAATAATGAAAAATCCTCTCCCTGTAGTTGGAGGTTCAACGCTCTCTCCAGGGCAGAAGGGAGACGACTCCACGCAGATCCCCTGACTTGCCAGGATAAAGGTCAAGCATTTACATTGTAGATGGCTCTATAATTCTCGTAAAATAGCAGTGGACTGCATTTAGTAACCCAACTAGAACAAACCTGAAATTTGCCTAAAATGCTGTATCTCAAACTGGTAAATTGGTGTAAATGCAAAAA
>OMKX01090364.1:0-12775 GCA_900302425.1 Brosme brosme
AGAGCATGGGCTGTGTTTGTGTGTGAGAGAGAGCAGGTCTTTATTGTGATATTTCTATGTGCAGTCTAACTGACGTAACTGCATTGGAATTTATTAACAGTTGGTTTTACGCTCCACCCAACTGTGTGGACTCATAACATATGCACGGTTTTGTTTAATCTCAGGACCTTAATGTTGGTCGTGTGGAACTGGACATGTGTGTCTCATCCCTGTGTTTTAAATGTTTTTCCTCCCCTTCCTCTTTCAAAAGTGACATGCTCTTCCATTTGATCTTGTATTATCACGGCAGCTGCTGGTGCATTCCCATCCCTTTCTCCTGCTCCTCCCTCTGTCCTTAAACAGACCAGTTAGTGAACATACTCAATGAGAATAGACCTTATTCACCAACGGCCATGTTGGTAGGTTGGGTGGGGAAACCTTGTAGAATTGTATGGGAAGCCATGACAACTCAATGGAAATCCATTGCAAATGCCACCTGGGTGGGGAAATGGATTGCAGAACAAAAAATGATGCATTGAATTGTCATGGTTTCTAAAGATCCTAATGTTTAACCATCCAACTAAACAACATTGTCCTTAAGTGATTAAGGTCTATAGACTCTGTATGTACCCCTAAAACAAGATCAACAGAAAGATGTCATGCAAGCATTCAATACAGAGAAATATTTGTATGTGAATTAAGCAATCAGCCATGATAGGTTGTGGTTTACAGTGTTTTGAGATCAGCTAGGGGGCGTTGCTAGGCGTAAAACGGTCACTAAAATGGTAACTATAGACTACCTAGCAAGATTTCACAAAATCAGCACAGAAAATAAAATCGATAATTTATTAAGAACAAACCAACATTCTTCCGCCAAGCAATATAGGCACTTCTCAATCTTATTTCCAGGAATTCCGTAAATCTGCAATCCTCCCGTTCTGAACTAGCATCACACGGAAACTGATTTAAAATGATTCCTGTTTTTATTTCTATTTCTAGGGCCTCAGAGGATTAGATGGGGATAACGGAGATTCTGGACTAAAGGGGGACAGGGTAAGGATAATTCAAATACATACAATTATAATAAATGAAAAAATACAATAATTGTGTTGGGCCAAAACTCTGCTTGACACAGGCAGCTGGAATATACATATATTATAATGTACATATATTATAAATAAGTATTTACATGTGATTCCTGCCTATCTAAGTCACTCTGAACGGTTTGTCTTTTGTTGTTTTTGAAGAGTGCTATAGAAGTAAATTAGCCTTACCGTACTTTTATTTAGTGACTTAGGGATATTGAAAGATGAAATGGCTTTGTTATGAAATTCTCCTCTTTCAGGGCCCAGCTGGTTCAGCAGGGGTCAGAGGTCAGCAGGGAGAGGGGGGTGGGCGGGGCCGGACAGGGATTCCTGGAGCCAGAGGGAATCGTGGGCTCCTAGGACCTGAGGTAGGAACCCCAACAACATCACGCCTCATTTTCATTGTCTGATGAAATAACACGACATCTTCGCCTACAACTGTTGGTTCTTCCCTTCTTTCTTTCTGTCTTCTGTCTCTCTCTTCTATTTATTTGCTCTCTCTGTCTGTCTGTCTGTCTGTCTATCTCTATCTGTCTGTCCCTCTCTCTCTAGGGTGAAGAGGGTGAAGCAGGCCTCAGGGGAGGTGTTGGAAGAGAGGGGTCAAAGGTGACGATTTTTTGAGTTCTGGTCAAACACTTCAGCCAAAATACGCCACAAACTCCTCACCCTGTGACCTTGTGCAATCGTTTGTCATCCAGTCGCCCGAGATAACAATCACGTAACTCTAATAAGGCTCTTAATTGGAAATTAACGGTGATGTCATTATAACAAATAATTATATAGTGTGCTCTTTTCAGTGAGAAGGCTTGCGTCTCTAACTTGTGGTTGATGTTAAATGTTCACACCTGCCATCCCTCCGGCTCCCATGCATGCAGTTCCACAGTGCTGTTGAGATACAGCCCCAGGCTGAAATTACCACATGGGAAAAAGCCCTGGTTTAACTTTTTAACAATCAGCGAAAGGGAGAAAAGGTTAATTAGGTCCACCAGCCATGTCTTTCTTCCTGAAGTAACACATGCATGTGCCAAAACAGTAAATAAATGGTGTGAAACAAAAGTCAAGAGGAGCCATTTTGTGTATTTTATAATTGTAATGAATGCTATTGACTTTTGCTATGTGTTGGTATTTAAGGGAAACCGAGGACCTTCGGGATCGAATGGAGAGCTAGGATTAAGAGGGTTCAAGGTATTTATTAAACTGATGAAAGTCAGAATTATAAACTGTAATCTGTCTTCAGCCTCGTTTCTATTGTTGTTACGATGTTGGTCACGTGACTAAAATCGAAAACACGTTTAATTCCCATCTCCGCGACAACCTCTGCTTTCTCTGTGTACAACAAGCTCAAACACCATTATTAGGACTGTGTGTCTGGTATGTAATTTACCACAGACTCAGTTCCTTTGACCTGATTATTTAGTCCCACTGTTGCTGCCCCAAAGACGATAACATTTGTTAATAACTACAATTACTTCATCGTTCACCTAATAGATGTGATAAAATATGTTAATATCAACAATTCCGCACTCATCCACAAGAAAGAATTTCCTTTCAACTACCAAAGGCATGCCTGACTTTAGGTTTTTAATATTGTACCGTTTCAGCTCAACAGTGCATTTCACACCTTTGACCTTATTATTGTTTGTATTATTAATGGCGTGTCGTTGTGATTCCTTATCAGGGTCGTACAGGACTCTCTGGTCTCTATGGGATACCTGGCACACCGGTAAGAATCAAGGACCCTGCCAATGACCCCCTAACCACGACCCTAAACATACAGAGTTTGAATTGACTACAGTAGACCTGGTCTACAGTTTGTGGCCTGTTCATGTGTATCAATGTGTGTCTCTTGTGCATCTGTGTCTCTACGTGTATCTCTGTCTGTCTTTTTGTCTGTGTGTCTTTTATGTGTATGTGTCTGTGTGTGTGTCTCTCTTGAATTTCTATTTTCTTTCAAATGTTATGGTTGGATTAAGCGCCCCTGTCACCACTTCAACTTGCTTCTGTAACCTGGTTACCATAGTGGCATTTAAAACAAGATAATGATATCTCTGTATCTAAAAATACTATATGTGTATCTGTATCTCTGTGTGTGTATGGTTTCAGGGTTACCCAGGTCCAGTTGGGACGGAGGGAGCAGAAGGAAAGCCCGGTACACAGGTTCCCATTTTATAACTTTTCATTTCTGACTTCAGTTGATGTAACCTGCCGGGGGGAGGAGCTATCTGCAGCCCCGCCAAGCTAGACCAATCATATCTCAGCGTTTCAGTAACTGTCAGCAGTGTCCGTGGTGATGTGTGGTGTTTTGACCTATCATAGGGGTCTGCTGGGTCAGCTGGTGCTCCCGGGCCTAAAGGAGACCGGGTGAGTGACAGCCCTTTAATATTCAGGTTCCAATACCGGCTGAAAGGTCCTGGGTTCAAACCCAAATCTATACACCCTTGAGCAAGGTATCTACCTGCTCCTACCCGCTACTTATTACTAATGAGTCTGAATACTCTGTAAGTCGGCGGAATTATTTAATATTTATTACTTCTATTTAGTACTTTATCAGGCGATTTTATGCAAAGTGTCTTGCATTGAACACAGATACATGGCGTTATGAGCAGGTAGGGGTTAGGTAGGAGTTTGAATCTCCAGCACCCTTCGTTGAAGGGTCGAATTCTAACGCCAACCACAAGACTATCCTCCCAGATAATTGATTTGTGAAATGTATTCACAAATCAAGCTCTAAGCCGGATAAATTACTAAGTAGTACATTTTGGACTGCCTAGCGATCAACACTTACATTTAGTGATTTAGCAGATGCTTTTATCTACAGAAACTTACAAATGAGGCAGAGGACAATCAAAACGAGTCCAGAGTAGCTCTAGAAATCAGAAAGAAACAAGAAACATTTGAATTAGTTCTGGTACAAACAGTTTCAACGTGCTTTTTTAACTCCAAAAGAACAGTACAGCTCAACAAAGTGCATTTTAGATTACTAGAACTAGATCATGAATATAGGAAAACGTTAACAATTCATATACACTTATCTATCCCAACTATTCCAAGAGCACGGAGAAGGCAAAAGTTGCACCTATTTGCCTCAAGCCAAGGTGCAGTGGATTTTTTTGAGTCGACAATTTTTACTTTTCTGAGGAACGCATTCTGCCTGAGGACTGCAGTCAAGATTTTTTCCAATTCAAACCACAAGCTGCAACACAATCATCAAACACTCTTTAAAATGTCATAATGAATTGCTGGGCTTGACGAACACTTCCACGGGCCACTTCAGTGACCCAACACACTGCACAATCTCAGAGAGGTCTCCGAAGGATTGTAATTATGTTAATTGTGTTTTCAGGCAAGTACTGAGCATAAACACCTAGCTCAAGTTCATACTTCCTGGCTTTCTGCTACCCATGCTTGATTCTTCAAAGAGATGTTTAGAGAAACCAAATACTGAAATGAAAGCTCAGTCAGTCTTGGATTACATGGAGGACATTCCTGTACAACATTCCCCCAGGAAGAAACAAAATTACTCAGAGGAGTTCCATCTACATGTTACACAGTCCATGTTCTCCTTTCCAAAACAAATATCTGCAGCTTGTAATATGACTCATTAAAACATCAACAAACAGCTCACTTCCCCCTCAAATGGTGCTAGGATGTTTTCCTTTAACCACTTATTGTACACAAGAAAGACAGCATGTTTTTAGATTACGTCTTCATAACTAAACGCTTCAAGTGTTTAAATTGTAATCTCTTATCTCTTCCAGATTGTAATCTCCAACTGTTTGAATTGTAATGTCTGATCACTTCCAGGTCGTAATCACTAACTTTTTGAATTGTAATGTCTGATCTCTTCCAGGTCGTAAACTCTAACCTTTTGAATTGTAATCTCTGATCTCTTCCAGGTCGTAAACTCTAACCTTTTGAATTGCGTTTTTGTTTTTCAGGGGTTTCCTGGTGTGGTAGGTGAGAGAGGACCGACGGCTGCTGTCAGTTCTCCGGTACGGATTTCTCCACTTACCACCGTCATGTCCCACCAGTGCTAGGAGTGACCCTTCCTCCCTTCCCTCGGTCCTTCCTCCTTTACTTCCTTCCTGATATCCTTCCTTCCTTATATCTTTCCTTCCTTATATCCTTCCTTTCTTCCGTCCTCCCTTCCATCCTTATATCCGTCCTTCCTTCCTTATATCCTTCTGTGCTTCCCCTCTTCCTTCCTTCCTTTCTTATATCCGTCCGTCCGTCCTTCCTTCCTTATATCATTCATTCCTTCCTTCCTTCCTTCCTTCCTTATATCCTTTGTCCGGTCCTTCCTTCCTTGTTTTCTCCCTTCCTTCTTTACCATATATGATCTTATATTTTCTGTACCTCTGAAGGTTTATCTGTTCCCCTGACAGGGTCCTCCAGGGAAGACAGGGCAAGAGGGCCTCCGTGGCCCCAGCGGAGAGAGGGTGAGTAGAGAGCTAAATATCACATTTTGCACCTTACTTTTTGGACCTGTAGGGGGCAGCAAACAGATGCATGTGGTTTAGTGTGTAGTTACTCTTCCAGGTTTTGAAGAGTACTCGTTGTGTTTTTGTAGGGCTTCACAGGTACACCAGGTGTCGATGGCTCCCAGGGCCCAGTGGGCATGTATGTAAGTGATCCTAATCAAACTGTTTCTCATCACAAACACTAGGATTATGATTGCTTTGTTTACAATACATTTCCATCTATACAAGTATTGGTATGTACATTAACTATATTATATATGGAAATACAGGTGTATAAGCTCCACCTATGTGACTCATAGGACTATATGAACATGGCATTGTTAAGTCCGTTGTCGAGTAAGATTGTAATCCAACACACCACTATTTGTACGACAATGAAATAGGATGAGAGACACTATTGATAGAAACAAAAATATAACATAAAAGTGTTCATTATTGAGCTCGACATGGAAACTAAAGCAGAGTTTTCCGTCTTTTTCCCCTCTGCTCCGCAGGGTTACCCAGGAGCAGTGGGGATGGTGGGGATACGAGGTCACATGGGACAGCAGGTGAGAACACACACACTCACGTACCTGAACTGGTTAGAAAACCGTTGTTAGTTATCTAATGGCTATCCTTGAACAATATGATGATCATTTCAATTATTAACATTTCTTTCATTTCATTATTTCATTTGGATTTGGATTTCAATATTTGATATTTGATAAAGCATGATGAGTAGGTAAAACAGTATGGGGTTACTGGTTGGTGTATGGACAAATTAACTTTGACCTTGAACTGTGTTTGAAGGGCGACGCGGGTGTGAGGGGACGTGTTGGTGTCCGGGGGAAGCCAGGACCTTCAGTGAGTATTACATTCATGTCATTTATTTGTTGATTTATGTATTTATTTTTATTTTTATTGTATATATATTATAAAAATAAAAATCCCTCGTCTCTTTATTTATATTTTATTTATGATCTCTTCCATTAGTGGTTTATACTGTGTTAGGCTTATAGGCCTGTGCAATTACTTGGTGTTTGACTCCCAGTCGAAAGGTTCTGGGTTAGATGCCCTATGTCTTCAGTCTACCTATAGGCACAGATGACCCCTAACCCCTACCTGCTCCTTACTTGTATCTGAAAATAATCGATGGAATGACTTCATCTTGGTAGTATTAACTAGAGTGTGTAAGTGTGTGATGTTTGTGGTTGTTCCTCACTAGGGGTTGATGGGACCTCCTGGTGAAAGAGGCCCACCTGGACCTCAGGTGAGCTGATCTGGTCTTGGGTCATAACGGTTCAGCTCGTCAGACTCCATATGAAACCAGCTTTTTATTAAACCAACTGCTGTGGTGTGTTTCTACCTCAGGGCTATCGAGGGGAGTTTGGAGCCAAAGGTGATCACGGCCTACGTGTGAGTCATTGTTGTTTTTCATCTACTCTACTACATACTTCAACATGGTTGACATTGGTTTCTACGTATTCATGTCAACGCAGTTCTGTCTATAAACATCTGATGAGAGACAAGTCTATAGGTATGTGACGTATTGACTCTGAGCTAGGGTTTCTTCTACTCTCTGATCTCCATAACCCCTTCAGTATGTTTTGCTGTAAAACACTGTCAGTCACCTAAATAATTCCCTGAATATTATAATAAAGCATTGAGTATTCATGTATATTATATTGGCGTTTGTCGTAAGAAGTTGTTAATTGTAAGTAGAATTCATAGTAAACATCTCTGAACTCGGAGAAACTATTAAGTGCATTAGGAAATGCCATCTTAATTGTACGCAATTAAATATGTCATTACAGAAAATGTTGAATTAATTATAGCTGGAAATTGTTTTGTAGTCGAATAGAAACCATTTCAGCAATACAGCGACAACAGAAGCGACCATCTATTCGTCAATACCTGATTTGAGGACCTCAGGTCAGTGTTGTTAGTTGAGTATACAGAATGAAACTCCTCATTGATCTCAATGTTAAATCTCTGGACCCCAGGGCCCTGCAGGTCGACCGGGGCCAGGCGGGGGTGTCGGGGTCCCCGGGCCCCCAGGAAGCCAGGGGCCACCAGGGCCACAGGGGCCAGCAGGACTCACAGGGTTTCCAGTGAGTAGGTACTATTAGATAGCCTCTTGAGACCATCCCGATCTCGCAAATTCACATTCTGTTCCTCTCTGCTGATCGGTCTGGTCCCGTTGAAAGCCTTTCCAAAAAATTTAAAATTATAGGACCAATCAGAGCTCGGGGGAGGGAGTTCATAAATAACAAGGCGCACCGCAGTCTGGCAAATTATAAAACAATGCCTCCGCCCGAGGAAAGTGTCGCAACCTAAACTGTTTAAAATTTGTCTTTGCTTTACTTTCGACTCACTCTTACCTTTCGGTAAGAGTGAAGTGAAGAGCTGATTGGCTCGAGTTTTTTTGAAAAACAGAAGACGTTTTGTGAAACGCAAGATAATGATCAGGATGGTCTCACAAGGCCAACTTTGAACCCTTATCTTTACGCTCTGTTGCAATCGTTCCTTATGCATAAACCATAAACACACATACATACTGTATATCATTATGAATGAAATATTAATGCATACAAACAAATCCTAGTTCATATGAATAAAACATACAAAATAGATATAGAAATGTCCCAGTACTTTATGAATTAAACATATGTACACATACAAATACTAGTTGCTTATGAATAAAACATGCATATACATACAAATATCATGCTATGGTTTAAACTGTTTGTTTGTTGACACAGGGAGGATCTGGACTATATGGAATAAGTGGGCAGCGTGGAGAAAAAGGAGAATCGGTAATAAAGGAATAAATAAAGAAAGAAAGAAAGAAATAAACAAACTGTTTTTTTCAGAGACAAAAATGTTAAGAATCGTGGGGTATTATTGCTGCAATCTCTTTCTTTAGGGAGCTTCTGGGTCCGCTGGTAACATCGGTCCCCCAGGGTTAGGTGGACCACAGGTTGGTTCCTTCTTATTGCCCTCTTCACTTTCACAATGACCCACATTTTTATCTGCAATTTCCCTACCTGCAAAAAAATATATATATCTAACGTTTCTGCATGACCACAACTTGTTATTTAAATTATTTGTATGTTTTGTTTCACCTTCAGGGCGCTCCTGGCCCAGGTGGGGAAGTTGGTTCATCTGGAATAAAGGGCGCCCAGGTCTGTGAAAACCATACAAACACTGATCAAATAAGATGTACTCTATTAATCCCAGATGGGAAATGCAGGTGTCACAGCAGAAAGTACAGGAGAGTAATGACCATAACAATTTAAATAAGAATAAAATGACAAAATCGACCGGAAACATATCTACATAGATAGACAATAAGGGTAATAGATTCAAGATTTAATTTGTATAATTTGATTGTTCTCAACAAACGAAACTATTCATTCAGTCAGTCATTCATTCAGTCATTCATTCAATCATTCATTCATTCAACCAACTGGCTTTAAAGCCAGTTACAAGTGAGGGCTGGATACCATTTCATGACCAATCAGTTAAATCAATCAGAGATTCTGGCACATGATACAATGAGAGAAAGCTAAACTAAAGTTCCTCTCCTGGTAAGACAGGGAGATCCAGGTTCCCGGGGATCACTGGGCCTCGCGGGGCCAAAAGGACAGCAAGGACCGGGGGGCACTCAGGGGCCTCTGGGTGAGACGGGCCCCGAAGGGAACGAGGTCAGATCTAACTTTCTTGTTGTGTTGCATTTCATATTCAAACTATTCTATGGTAGACACTGAAATGAACTGTCTTTCTTCTACAGGGAGAAGATGGAGAGTTCGGCATCATGGGAGATTCTGGACCCAAAGGACCAAAGGTAAGCAATATAAATCTATAAAGATACATCTTCTGTTTGGCCTCAACCCACTAACGCACTCATTATGTAGGTTTGATTCCAACCTGCGGTCCTATGCTGCATGCAATTCCCTCTCTTCTTCAAACCACTTTCCTGTCTCTCCTCACCATCCTGTCCATAAAGACACCAAGCCCATGACATGAATATTACAAAATAAAACTAATAAAAATAAAACGTGTAAAAGTAAAGTGTTATTTGTTTCTTGTTTTCGCGGTACTGCAGCAGCTGCCAACATTGCAACTTTGATTAATGATGACGTTTTGTGTGTTATATTAACCTGTTTTCTTCCCAGGGAGATCTGGGGCATGGAGGAGCTTCTGGAGTCGAGGGGATCCCGGGTCTCCTTGGCAACCCAGGGTCAAGGGGGTCAAAGGGAGAGAAGGGTTACAGCGGACTAACGGTACCTTCTGTCCATCCGTCTGCCTGTCTGTCAGCCTGTCTGCTAATCCTTGCTATTGGTTGACATAGTACTGTCGTTTGTCTTCAGGGCCAGGCGGGACTCATTGGGAAGATCGGACCAGCCGGTCTGATGGGACTGCGGGTAAGATCCTGGACTAGACTACCGTGCCGTTACCACAACTTCGTCATCGTGTTAAAGTCTAGGATAACGGTTCTTTACTATTGTAATCGGAAGCTTTAATGATGGTCTGCATCTCTTCCTTTTCAAGGGTTTCCCAGGTACTTTTGGAAGGGCTGGAAACGATGGAGTACCAGGACCAAAGGTAGATGGGTGCCATTTGATTTGTTCTTTCTTGTTAAAACCTTTACATCGTTGTGCAAGTTTCATTGCAAATGGTCAGACTATCCAATTTATGACTCCATGCTAATGAACATATTTGTCATATAATATAAGACAAATATACAAATAGAGATATTTAATGTATAGAAAAATGTAAACTTCTTTTGCATCATCTGTATTAAACTGAGCTTCCACTTCCTCTTCCTGTTCTACTTCCTTCCTGTGTTCTTCAGGGAGTTAAAGGTCTCGTTGGTTTGACCGGTGCTGCTGGAGACCAAGGTCCTAAGGTTAGTTCGACGTCGACCACATCATTGTATTAGTCTGGACTATACAGCATAGAGGACAGCCAGTAATGGAACATTTTTGTGGATTCCTGTTCACTGTGTCACTACAGGGAGTCGCAGGGATAAGGGGGACAAAAGGAGACCCTGGACCATGGGGGCAAAGGGTGAGTAGAGGAAGAATAGAACGGGAACAGGATAGTCTTGTGGCTGGGCTGTTCATCTCCCAGCCGAAGGGTTCTGTGTTCCATCCCAAATGTCAACAGCCTAGGCCATTGGGAGCCATATCATTGAGCAACATGTCCCCTACCTGCTTAACATAATAATAAACTGTTCTTTATATATCCTAGGGGTCTCCAGGAACTGCAGTGGTCCGAGGCAACCTCGGGCCAAAGGGCTTCGCTGGACCCGATGGGCCCCGGGGCCAGACTGGAGTGAAAGGGGAACAAGGAGAGCCGGTGAGGATGGACTGATTCATGAAAAATATGGCATGGGGTGGCACATGGCCCCCAACAAATGTTTTAGCCACCCCTACTAAATCTGTAAATTCCTAGGATTTGAACGAATTGCAGATGCGATATTTGTCATTTGTCAGATCATCGATATCCGTAATTCTGTTGCAAGTTTTTGATTTTTGTGACGTATACATTTTCCGCACCGATCTGCAAAGTTATAATGTTGTTGTCAGGAGCACTTCCTGTGTAAATCTTGGCAACTCCTGGGCCACCCGGATCACTCACCTGAAGTGTAGATTAATTTATGTAAAATCTGCATGACACAACATGATACTACACCCTAACACCAACCCTAACGCTATCCCTGATGGAATATATTGTATTTATTGTATTTATTGTATTTATGTATATGTATTTATAGCACCCAAGAAAATATTTTACACATATAGATTTTGGTAACGTTTTGGGATCTGTTTTTGAGTCCTCACTTATTCTTGACCCTGATGAATGGTTGAATGTTGAACATCTCCTCTCACCTTCTCCAAGGCATCCGAAGGGCTTCCAGGAGACAGAGGACCTACGGGAACACCAGGAACAGAGGTACGACGAGAAGACTCACGAGAAGTTCACACCAAGTAGCTTGGGTCTGTTCTAGAAGCTGTTTTCTGGTCTCCTCTATGGTCTAGGGTTTGGTGGGCGAGATGGGACCTTCAGGACTGACTGGACCTCCAGGACCCCTGGTAGGTCGTTGCTTCTTTGTCTTTATCTCCGGAATATTCCTGGGCTGGTTTTATATTGATATGGGTTGTTTTCTGCATGTACATTGTCATGGTAATTTTAATGTGCTGCCATTTAATCTCTATTTACCTCACATCTTAATTAGAACGTTCTGGTTTTCTTAGTATTTGAGTAGAGTTTACTCTACTAAAATCAAATAAATTAGTTTTATTAGATGTATATTGTTATTTATTCAGGGCCCTAAAGGGAAACAAGGACCAGAAGGAAGACAAGGAAAGAAAGGTCAAAAGGTCAGACTGAGTGTCATCTTTAGTTCCTTCCTATTGAAAATTCTCGTTTATCTCTCTACACTCATTCTCATCATATACAACTATATAATCTGTTATCTTCCAAAATGATCTGTAAACTATAAGCTTTTCTGGGCTAACCTCAAACAAATGGAGAGAAAAACACTTTAAAACCGTCTGTGATGCTAAAGATGTTTCTGTTCTCCATTCCAGAGGGACGACGGTCAGATCGGGAAAGCAGGGAAGAAAGGACACATCGGAAAGCGGGTGAGGCGCCGCGTCTCGTGTTTGAACTGAAGAAGAACTATGTGGAACTGAGTTCATGTACTGAACTCTCATTTTGTTTCCGGTCTACCAGGGGAAGAGAGGGAAAGCTGGGAGCAGAGGGCTGAGGGGGGTCCGTGGGGAGAAGGTGAGTTTTAGTTAGGACAGACTGTTGTTATGGTCCTGATGCGTGTTGGCAGACTGTCGTTATGGTCCTGATGTTTGTTGACTGACTAGTAATGGTCCTGATGCTTGTTGACAGACTGTCGTTATGGTCTGTTATGGTCCTTATGTTTGTTGACTGACTGTAGTAATGGTCTGGATGCTTGTTGACAGACTGTTGTCATGGTCCTGATGTTTGTTGACTGACTGTAGTAATGGTCTGGATGCTTGTTGACAGACTGTTGTCATGGTCCTGATGTTTGTTGACTGACTGTAGTAATGGTCCGGATGCTTGTTGACAGACTGTTGTCATGGTCCTGATGTTTGTTGACTGACTGTAGTAATGGTCCGGATGCTTGTTGACAGACTGTTGTCATGGTCCTGATGTTTGTTGACTGACTGTAGTAATGGTCCGGATGCTTGTTGATAGACTGTTATC
>OMKX01090367.1:0-11114 GCA_900302425.1 Brosme brosme
CCACATGTGCACACACAAGCACACACACACAAACACACTAAGATGACCGTCGTTCCCAACACATCATTAAAAAGGAACGCGTGTCGCATGCGTGTCTGAAACCATGTCCCAACCGATGATTAATTTCAAGACGGGTTCAGCACAGCAGCCTAACGACATAAAAAGAATGACAAAAACAAAAAGAGAGTGCAGAGATGAGCCGGATGAGCTGGAATGAGGGTTAAATATGGTGGTTGGTGGCCTAACGACCGGCAGGCTGGACTCCGACGGTCCAATATTGGGCATTAAACACCCTGGTTCGTCGTCAGCCAGAAGGACTCACTGCTTCCTATTTAATGAAACATGCCTCGTGTCAGTCCCGACGCTACTTAAACGTTTACACAAGCCGTTAAGTAGAACAGATGTGGGCTTCGACTCTCAGAAGTCAATAGCGGTACTTATACTAAAATGCAAAAATGATATTCTCTTTTGGGACTAGATAAGGCAACACACAAAACCAGGCCTCTGAAGCAGGATTGGGCTCTTTATATCTCCCCAGGCTTTACTACACACACTTACCACCAAGAATCTGTGCAATCCTGTGGGGTGGCTAATGGTGCCATCAACAAATGGCACTTAAGAACCCTGGCCCTCCCTAACCCCAAAATAATGCTCCTTCTTGTCCTTATATTGCAGACCCAACTTTTCCACTCAGTGCTAAGGAGTGACAGTATTTCTGGGCAACTTCCAGACATTTCTGGACATTTGTTTGGTTTTTTGGACAACAACAAAATACAAAATAACTCAGACAGAGAGAAATAAATAATGGTTGCCACAGACAGACAAGCTTGTGGCTATATAGTTCACACAATCCCAGTGACTGGCCGACTGTTGGTAGCTGGGAGCCAACTCAGCTTCTGGTCCAGTAAGATGCGTTGTCACACGTTCCAAAGAAAGAGACCATTCTTGGTGAGCAACCATAATAAGGCGCTTGTTCGAGCGGTCAGATAAGGTGAGGAAGATTAAAAGTTTGACAGGATAAGACAAGCTGACAGTCACCAGACGTTTGACTCGCCGGTCAAAGCAACAGTTTACACATCGCAAATGCCCAAACTGTCAGTCACACGTCAAGTGTTTCTCATTTAATCGCAAATGGCCCATTGAAACTGTCAGCGGAACGGAGGCCATGACAGATGCAGAGTCAGCCGCACATGCACATTTGCATATATTCATGGCCTCCTCTGAGAAATAAAAAGATAAAAAAGAGGTTTGTGAAATAAGTGATGTATGAACAATGTGTGCAGCTCTGAGGCAGTCGATGGCAACAGATATTCATTAGGCATGCGTAATGTATACTCCCTGCTTCAATATTTGCAGCAGTCTAGGTTCAAAGAGAATGCACACAGTGTGTCTGAAACGTCTCCACATGAAAGAAAACACCCCACTTGAGAACCAAGATCATAGAGGTATTTACATAAGGGGTTTTGAAACAATCTTCAACCGAGCATTGGTGAAGAGTCACAAATTCTCAATTCATGTATATTTTCTAAAAGAATCTGACGCATCAAAGTGCCTCAAAGTCTTGTGGATAGTAAAATCTTTAAATAATGGTTTGTAGGTCAAAGCTATTCCTCATGTAGTGGTAGTACGCACAAAGAAAAGTAGCATCTAATAACACTGGCCCACAATAGTGGAGTCCCCTGACAAGTAGAAAACCATGGGCAATGTCAAGGCTGCAGTGGATACACATGCTGAATGAAAGATGAACTGGAAGCAAACTCAAGTGATGCAAGCGCCTTTGAAGATACAGTGGAAGGACGGAGGCCAGGGTCAAGTTTGAGGTGAGCTTGAGCAATTCATATTGAACGTGGAAAAAAAATAAATCTACTTGGATGTCTGGTCAAAGGTTGCACGGTTTGAAGTCCCATGATAACATATTTTAATTGAAACTATAGCCAAAATAAGATCATGAATCATGTGTATCAATAACATTTGGTCAATTTCAGATGCCTGTTGCAATGCCGTCTCCATAGAAGGGGTGTATCAGTGAGTACTATAGCCTAGCCTAGGCTAGACATCCATCCACTATGTGTTCCTATTTCCAGTCAAATATACTTTTACTCAGAGGGCTTCAACTGCGTTGTCTTTCAGGCTTGTGATCACTATAAAAGGATGACCCGGTCGTTGTCTAGTCAGATCTGCAGACAGATAATTTGAAGTTATTAATATTGTTAAGTATTCTCAAATAAATTATACAGCCTGCTCATTAAGGATGGTTCATGTAGGGCTGATGTCAAGTCAGATCATTCCTTATGTTCTGTGGATTAATGTGGAGGAACAGGTGCCAAACTAATAGCCCAGAGGATGATAATGTTGATGGAGGAGGGGAGGACAGGATGACGAAGAAGTAAGGATAGGAGGGCGGAGGAGAGGAGAGGGGGAGAGAGGAGGAGAGCAGACAAGACAGAGAGACAGAGAGAGAGAGAGAGAGAGAGAGAGAGAGAGAGAGAGAGAGAGAGAGGAGAGAGAGAGAGAGAGAGAGAGAGAGAGAGAGAGAGAGAGAGAGAGAGAGAGAAGAGAAAAGACATCGCAGGACACGGAAAGGAATCGGAAGCCAGGCGATGGAAGGATGAAAGGATGAAGTGAGATGAAAAGGACAGCTGGCAAAGGATCAAACGTGGGACCATCAAGAACACCTCCCCATCGTCTCTTCATGCGCTTCAACCACTCAACCCGCAAATCAGTGGGGCCATGCAGCAGGTATGGCCCAGCTCACTCCTCTGCCTGGAGGGGAGACGCATGGACACAGCAGCGAAACTGCTTTCACTTGACACGCGTGTACCAGTCATATTACCCAGTTCTTTATTATTGATTATAGATCTTTACACCTGACACATATATGGATTGGTGGTTCAATGGAAAACAAGTGTAATTGCTATAATGTGGATGAGATAGTTGGACTGCAGAGAGAGAGAGAAAGAGAGAGACAGAGAAAGACAGAGTATACAAGTTATTTGATTTCAATTAGTTGATATTGCAACAAATCAATTCATTCTCAGTGTTTGTCCAAACATGGGTTCGATGTAATGGACTGCAAGCTGGAAATCAATGGAAGGAAATGGATCATTAAACACCGGCAACAAAAACACACTAGCCAGATGGGTAGTGTACATAAACTCTGTGATCCCATGAGGGATGATGCTCGAAGGTTAATGCTACTGAGCATCTTAACAGCTACCAGTAAAGTGCAACAATAGCTGCCAACAATTATTTTGAACACTGAAACAACATGATACAACTGCAGACATTATAGTTGGGCAGAAGGATTTGATGAAGTGTCAGATAACACGCAAGAAAAGTCCCTCTAGGTGTTGCAGAACCATGTTTACGCAAGGATGAAAATTAAATACCAACATCAATTCTACATATGGGAGTAATGCCATTGGTAAATCAATTGAATAAACACCCCATTATTAGATTGTCATTAGATTGAGTAGACCTTTCATTCATATAGTTTCCTAAGTCCTGCCACAAGGTTTGCCAAGGTATTTTTTGCAGGTATGCAACAAAACAATGCATCAAATAATACATTAACATATTTTAAAAACTCAAATTAACTAACCCATTTACATTGAAAGGTTTCTGCATCGCTTCTGCACATTGAAAAGCTTGATTTATACATGAAAAAGTAAAGCTGCATTAATAACCTTGCAAATTGAGCGTTCCCATTGGGGCAGAGGTGTGTTATGTTTTATGTTTTCTCATTATGGAAAAAGTTTTTTTTCACAGATAACTGGGAGCAAAATACAAGAGAAGCAAGGGATGCATTTTATAATAAGCCCGGAGAACATATTCACAATCAGTTATAATGAATTCAGACATTCACACACACACAATTGTGACTGATTGGTTCACTGTTTTGAACTTCCGCTGGCCATCTTGGGGGAATTCTCCGGCAGGCTGACAAAATGTCCCGCAGAGAGGCACAAATCAGCCATTTCATGAAGCGGAAAGAGGAAAGAATGAAAGGATGAGCATGAGAAATGAAAAAGGGCAGGACGAAATCAGGCTTGAAAAAAAGATGACGAGCGCCGAACAAGCTCACCTGATAAGAAGCCTTGACAGGACAGCCGTGCTGTGATGCATATGCATGTGTAGCTTATGCATGTGTCTATGTGTACAAGCGAGAAGCCAAAAGACATAACTGGAGGCTACTTGTCTTTTGAATTACTATTCACTGTACATGTAATGTCTAAGTTGAAACAGCATTATGCTTAATGTTCGATGGATATTTCAAAGGTAAGGATTAAAAAAGGCATTCAAGTGAAGCCCAGGTAAATACCAATGGGAAACATGTAATGAACACGACCTAAAAGGTATTTTGAACGTCTTGTATCGCTTGTTTTCCAATTGCTAACTGGGTTTTGTTTGGTGCTCTCTTCTCCTAATAAGCAACAACTGCCCAAGTCCCTTCCCAAGCCACATTGGCAGGCTTGTCTGTGCACCCTCAGGTGCTGTCCTTTATTAAGACACAGGCACGTAAATGACATCTCTGGCCGGCACCTTCCCACGACCTGCACACCCAAAATGCCCCCTATCGACTGGCTGAAGGAACAGCAAAATGTCACGTTTGTCAAGGTTGTCTGCAAAAAGTAAATGGATGACGTTCGGTATATTCTCTGTGGAAAATGCAACATTTTAGGATAGTTTCGGCATGTCAAATGCGCTTTGATAACATTTCTAGCAATAGATTAGCATTAAAAATAGCATTTTATTTTCATAATCTTCAGTCAGTGACTGAATATGATGTTTAGTTTGTTTCCTATTGTTGCCATGGTGATTCATATCGACGCTTCTATCCCTGAAACCACGAAGCTTACATGTTGTTTGAATCATCAAGTTTCTCAAACACAGTCCTCTTATTCTATACATAGTGGTAAGCTACATCCATAGACATATAATTATCGCTATCTACATATGTATTGATAGCGATAATTATATATCTCGATAGCAGTCGGCACTACAAGCCAATGTTTACCTGCATGGCTGTACGTGATTAAAGGTTGCTTTTGATTACATGACGGCGTGCAGTTGTATCGCTACATTTTCCTACATCGTTCTCTGAAAGAGTGAGAGTACTACTTCCTACCCCCTGCCTTCTTATAAATCTTTAACCAAAACGCATTTGCTTAAAACGCATTCTCTCTAGAGCTGTTTGTCCGTTTTGGGCTAGTGTAGAACCATGGCTGTGCAACATGGCCACCTCCATGGGAGAGGACCCACTCCCCATATAGATATAAAGTAAGGTAACGAAAACACAAAGATTCTTATTATCATGAGATTATAGACTTATTAACACATACTTAAGAATGTTATATTCCATTTCTGCCAAGTCAGTTGCAATAGATGCCACAAAATTCTACACACTGGACCTTTAACACAACAGCTCAAATGACTACACAACGCAAAGACATTGAATCAAACAACGTGCAAGCTGCACGGTTTCATGGATAGCAGCAATAACAAACTTAACATGATATAAATTCAGTGACTGAAGATTAAAATGCACATTTATCGCTCGAAATGTTCTAAAAGCGCATTTTAATGCCTTTCTTAAAATGTTGCATTTTCCACTGAAAATATAAAGACATCATCCATTTTATTTTGGCAGACAACCTCGACAAACGTGCCGTTATGCTGTGTCTTCGGCCCGTCAACAGGGGGCGCCGGACCAGCAAATGGTCATATGTGTAATTGTGGGTCATATTGACAAACATCCTATTCTGTCGTTTAGGTTGGAGACCAGGCTGCAGGTGGGGATGATAGTTAGGCCAGCGGTGAATTCCCTGTGAACAGTTCACCATGCAGCCCTCTCTGCTTCTTTAAATACCCTGCCTCCCTGTCACTAAATATATAGATCAATGAAATATGCATACGCTATAATCACAAACATAAAATCCACAATAGCACAGTCATTGAGGCCGCTGAATGCGTGTAGAGGCGGAAATACGGTCGGTGTACGCAACCTGTTTGTTGATGAATAGAAACTAATGGAAATCATTTTGTGAGACTTTTATGGAAGCATAGACAACATATTGTTTGTAGAGGGAGCTGTTCACTGTACACGGTCAAGTGCACTGTAAATATATTCAATGTTTTGTTATCTGTAATGGGTTTCACCCTTGACTGTGATATGGGTCAGCTGTTGGCTGTTTAATTACCTAAAAGGCCTTAGTCTGGGCACTTAGACACCTCAGCTAATCACACTGTGCCCACATCCGAGCCGGTAATGACATGATCTAAGGCTACCAAGGCTCCTGACAGTTCGCATATCCCACAGAGAAGTGATTTACATCTGCAGTGGGAGCAGGCACGGGGACACGAGACAAACTTTTTGAATTGTTTTGCTTTGGTAGCAAAAAACGACACTCTCGTCCAATTAATAGCCCTTAGATAGTCTTTTAATTTGCCTAATTAATTAATTTTAAGCTGGGCTGCACAACCAATTGAGTGTGTCAAATATGTCGCTGTGCTGGATAGAAGCACAGCGTGCACCCGTGATGAATACGAAGCGTGTGCCGGCTACTGCCAATTTCTGTCGATTGCACCAAAAACACACCCACACACACCCACACACCCCCACACACCCACACACCCACACACACACACACACACACACACACACACAAATAAACATATAGCGACTACAAATCGATGTATATTTCAAATTCTTTCATATGTTTTACAGATCTCTTATATATATTATATCTACCCCTATTACAAATAGGGTTGCTTCTTTTTACTATAAATCTTGTTGCTTCTTTTATTATAAATACTGTTTGTTGTTTTTTCACAATCCTGTAAGATCCTATACATCCTGATTGTGTATGTTACCAATACAGTTTGTGAATCTTGAATCTTGAAATATGACAGTTACCTTTTGTTGTGGAGTGTTTTCTGACAGATGTCATGTCCGACAGGTTGGCCTGACAGGACAGAGAATGGGCGGTTCAAAATCGTTTAGTTTAGCAGTTAAAAGATTTGTTACGCAATGGCGTGCAACCCACAAAAGGTGTAGGCAGAATTTGTGTGTAATCTGAACAGGGAGTGAATACGGGATGACAGGGAGTGAGGAGGATAGAGAGGATATGGAGCAGCCCGAGAGTTGGGCAGCAGTAAATCGAGGGCAGGATGGAGGTTAGGGATTGGGAAAAAAGGATTGAAGTCAGGTAAAGTGGGTGAGAAAAGGAGCTTTGATCATTTTAAGATCAGAGATCAGATAATGGGAATAGAGAGAGGAGTGTGAGGCGGAAATAGACAGAATAATTCAAAGTGGTGATACATTTAAAGAAGGGAATACAAATGTTGGTTTGAGTACAATGAATGTGACGAGTGGATTGAAGAAATAGGGGGATATTGGGGATATTGAGATGCCAAAAGCACTGAGAGATTTTGCTGGGGAAACGTAAAGACGCAGCATAGAAAGAAAAAGCTTCAGGTGTAAAACAGGTCTAAAAGATAGACGTAGATAGTGATAAGGTAGATGGTGGATGGTAAGAGGAATAATTTCTAACATATCTATTGATGAGGATCTGAATGATTGAACACATGAGAGGAGGGGTAGCTAAGAGAGCTAGGCAGGTGACCTTTGACTTTAGGTGTACCACCAAATTGTCATCAAGACATTTGGCTGGCCACCTTATATGCAAACAGTAAACAATAGAAAAATACACATGCAGTGGCTGAGCAAAGAGTGCCAGCGCCCCCTTTATACCCCTTTATACATGGCCAGTTGGAAACAGTGGAAAGAAAAGGTCAGCAATGCTGCTTATGCTCCCGGTAGGTTTATGTATTAGCACAAGTTAACATAAAGACATAAATGGAAAACATTACAATGGCAAACATATGATGGAATGCACACGGCAACACTATTTTTTAAATAATAATACGCTATCATACCAAATTTAGCCTACACATTATAATATATTTATGTTCAATATCTATATAATTTTTTATAGTATTGTAAATTTGTCTACTTCATAACCTAATCCCACGCACCACCTACTGTCACCTCGTGTCCCACCAGAGGTACACGTACCACAGGTTGAAAAACACTGAGCCAGGAGATAAAAGATTAATAGAGATGGGCAGGTGGATAGTTTCTCATTTTGCATTGATTGTCAACATGGGAGTAGTAGGTTTTAGTAGTGACATGTCCTTACCCGCGCGCACCCATCCGTGTGAGAACTAAAATGTATGAGAGTGTGACCACAGTGTGATCACTGGGCGACTGCTTAGATGATACATGCACGTGAGGGCTGGCCCTTTGAGGGTTTTGATGGAGGCTCTGTGGCCCTCAGGCTTCGCCGTTGTAGGGACACGCCTTCGTGGGGACACGCCTTCGAGGGGCTTTTCGTCTCGCATCTCAACATTTTGAAATGAAAAAGTATATACAGATATATAAATATAGACGTATATAAAGAGTATATACAGGGGGGATGTTGGCCATATGCCTAGAGTCACAGCGTGTGGAGGAAGTTAGGCCCCTGCGTACTTTGATATGTTAGATTCATGTGCAGTATTGAAGGGTGTACAATCTCATAAGTAAATCAGCCATGATCTGTTTTATTACATTTTACATTCACTGTTCAGAAGGATGGGTATAGTAGTAAAGGTGACATGTGTTCCAGCGCATTCAGGAGTTCGTGGAAATGAAAAATCTTGATTAAATAGGACATTATCTATTTGAAAGATGCATCCAAACGGGAGGAGTGATCATTGATAGCTGAGAGAAACACTGGTAAATACATTGTTGGAATGTATTTTCCAACAATTTATATAGTATATATATATATACAGTATATATATATAGTAAGTTACTTAAGTTACTTACGTAAGTTCCGTAACTTACGTAACTTAAGTAATTGACGTAACTTACGTAATTGACGTAACTTACGTTTTTACGTAAGCAACTTACGTAACTTACGTAAGTAACTTAGTAAGTAACTTAGTAAGTTACGTAACTTACTTAACTTAAGTTTCAAGACCCTTTTGGGACTTGAAACTTGGGGGTGGGAGGTTGGGGGACCTCCCACAACTTGGGAGGTTCTGCTGACGTTGGGGGACCTTTTGGGGGGTGGCCCCTTCTTGGTGGCCATGTGAGCGGGGACTCGAAATATAAAATATAGAGATCAGATAGCAATATTAAAAGAAGCACTGAGAAGTGGGGTAGACAAGTGAAAATACACTCACCGGCCACTTTATTAGATACACCTGTTCAATTGCTTGTAAAAACAAATAGCTAATCAGCCAATCACATGGCAGCAACTCAATGCATTAAAGGCCATGGTGCAGGTTTTATTTTTTTCGGATTTGCGCCATTTGCTTGTTGGTAATAAACATTTTAATGGTTACCTATTGTATTTAATGTTGTTGGGTATCACAAAACGGAATTTAATACGAAAAAGTGGGTCATATTGGAGCGGTTTGCGATAGCTTCTCATTTCTCCCGGAAGGCGTTGCATGACGTCACGGTAGGGAGACGAAAGACGTAGCCTTTCGAGACCCATTGAGAGTAGAGAGTACGAGAGAGATAAGAGATAGATAAGTAAGAGATAAATACATAGATACATATATAGATAGCCTAGATAGATAGATGGATAGACATATAGATAGATAGAGATAGACAGCATAGATAGATATATAGACCGATATAGATATAGACCGAGAGATAGGGAGACAGACAGACAGATAGCATAGCATAGCGAGTTAGGTAGGTGGGTAGGTAGGTGTAGCTTTAGAATGGTGTACAACTGTGTTTGTGCTGGGTGTAATAACTCTAGCAAAACAGGACACAGGGTCCATGCCTTTCCGAAGGACAAGGCAACCCTCAGACAGTGGGTACAGTTTGTCCGCGTTAGACGGGCAGATTTTTCTATTCCCTCGGTCACAAAGAACTCCAAGGTCTGCAGCGCTCATTTCACGGAGGAGGATTACGACCAAGGGGATGTCAGGATGGTATTTCTCGGGTTAAAGAGCCTGGCACAGCTTATTCCGAACGCCGTGCCTTCTGTGCACACGCATCTCTCTGCCTGCCCTGCCCCGAGACCGAGAGGCACCAAGATCAGTGCCGCCAGCCGCAAGCGAGAGCTGGCTATGGTAAGCCTCATGCTAATGTTTACAAGCTGTGCGTTAGCTAGCCCTGTGTATACTACATACCGTATTCCCTTTGACACCGCCTCCACTACAGTCATGACTCATGATCAGTCTGACATTAGAAAAGAACATTTCGTGATTCATGAATATGAACCAAAACAAAATTGTCCTGAAGTAAATGTCCAAAAACTTGTCATATCTAACTAGAAAGCGCCATGGCTAGTGTTTGGATCACTGGCGCTCATCAAGCGGCTTTCACAACAGTGTGTGTGTGTTTGATTTAGTTGATGGATTTAATTGCCCTTTTCCTGATGGAAAGTGACTATTACGGTCCTCTTTCATATGTATTTAGACGTGACCGTGTCGCTGACGCTAATTTATTTACGCAAGATGTTGACAGATGCCTCACCGTGTGAGACCACGGACAGTGTCAATGCTGCTACGGTAGAGGACCCCTTGCCCTACTCCACTTGTGACACTGGGACACAGTGTATTTTGAAGCCCCTTGGAAGGTCTCACGGTAAATCTTGTTATTTTTTTAGTGGTTGATATGCTGTCTAAAACATACGTTGCCAAATTATATGCATGCAGGACATTTCCAAACACATTGCTAAAATTAATACATAACCTAGATCAAAACATAACCGCTTAGATTTGCCATGATTGTCATATGTTTGGGTATGTTTATTGACTCTGCCACAGCTGTGCAAGTGAACCTGAAGCCCAAGATGGTCAGCATGGGGACACAAACTTTCACCCCCCTCACTAGTCCTGACCCAACGGATGGAGAAGATGATCTCTCTGTCATCAGTGATGCATCATGGGTACCAGGAGACCAGATGTCTGAGGAGGATGAGGAGGAGGTGTTGTTATCAGGCCTTTCAACTTTATCAGGCCTTTCAACCTGTCCCTTTTTTCAGTAATCGATCCCCATTACTTGGGATGACCTAATAAACTTTTTATATAAATTCACGTGTTCT
>OMKX01090371.1:0-15803 GCA_900302425.1 Brosme brosme
TTCTTTGTCACTGGTGTTCTTTTTCATTTAGGCTTTGTCGTCTTACTGGTTTTAGTCCAAACTTTCTAGAAAAATATCCCATGTGGAAATATTAACAAGCTAACATTACTCACAAGACACGCACACACACACACACACACACATCTCAAGTTTGTCTACAACTTCACATGCCCAAAGTCCTTCTCAACATTAATAAAGGTTGGGTGTTTCAAAATAAAATTAAGTCTGTAATTTGACAAACCCAATCAATGTTGTTATTCCACCCCCATTACACTGTTATCGGGGAATAACAAGTATGTGCTTAACAAAACAAAGAGCAGCAAAGTCCAGACTGAGCGTGGCCACGTCCCTTTCAGCGAGAGTCCAGACGACCCGTTTTACAAGATGCACCCAAACCTTTTGATCCAGTACATGCACGTACCGAGGAACCACTTCCAAGAGGAATCATTTCATAGACATTTCATTAGGAGGTATATTAAGTTTACAGTCATACTTGGGAGCTCTATGCCAGGGAACGGAGCCTGCTGTTTGCCTGCTATTTCCAACAAAATAAACACCACATTAAAACACAAGTACACAAAAGAAAACACTTGACATGGCAAAGACAAAAAACTAAACACTCAAGACTCGGAAAATCCTCTCACCCATCCCAACATAGAGGCAGTCTAACCAGCCACACATTAATTAGCCAGCACTTAGATTGCATTTTGGCTTGTTTATTATCTAGCAGGCAAACCCATTTGCCCCGAAGCAACTTTCAAGGGGAATTTGAAATCATTAACAACGAAAGTAATGTTGCCCTTTATTTCCCATCTGGGATTAATGAAGTACATCTCATCTCATGTTGCCGCAACTGTGAAGTAATAATTCATAATTCAATCAGATACTGGTTAACTTTAATATTGGAGGTTTTGAATGGGAGGATTTTGGAGTTGTCGGTTGCAACTCTAGTAAAATTAGAAATATTCAAAATAACAGTCAAAACAATAATAATATTCAAAAAATCTAATTCATTTGGTAATAGGAAAACCCCTGGTCAAGTGAATATGGTTCTGATTGGACGGGATCCCTATCCGTCCTGGATTGGGTATATTAATCTGCATGTCCCTCTCTCAACCAATTATTCTTTTGCATACAGCTAATATCTGTATTAATGGCTACTGTCCGTAACCTTTGTTCTCATTTTCTTCTCCTTGTGGATGGGCTTAAAAAAAAAAGTGTACTTTGCAATATACAATAAATCTGTAGGCCTACCTTAAGTACTTTAGTACACCTGTGGGCCGGGACTAGTAGAATAAGCATTAGTAGCAGTGGGATGTCTCCAGAGTTAATACATGCTTGTTATTCTGTAGCTCTACGATGCATCAGAACACGTATGCGTTAACATTGGTGGAGGCGTACAGACAACAATGGTTATTATTGGAAAAAAAAGAATTCTCATTACAACAAAATAAAAACCGGTTTGGTGGTTGAGTGCCACCATTGTAGGCTATGGTATGGAATAGTTTTAAAGTGAGGGCCTATTTTAATAGAGAAGCTGCTACTTCAGATGCTACGTGGCTAACAGGGGTAGACCTGTCTATATGCAGGTATGAGTATACACATATGCCTCATCTGTAAGTCATTTATATATGGAATAAATGTATGTTTTTCATGCTTCTCTTTATTGCAAATAATTCATTGTAACTTAAAACAAATGAAATGTAAATGACTTGTATTATTTCATTCTTCAATCTTATGTTTTGTATATTTAGTAGTAAAGCACATTGCATAGCATCCCTGTTTTAAATTTGCTTTATTGATAAACCTTACCTGCCTGTCTGTCTGTGTGCTGGCTATATGTTAGGGGTGGTGCGGGGGCTCCACTGGGGGCCGGAGGGGTACTCACAAGGAAGCTCCAGCCCTGGGTGTCCGGTGGGGTTGCGTACGCAGGGTGGGGAGTGCCGTCCGTCGGCCATGTCCGACTCAGCGCACTGGGCCTCCCCGTGCATCACGGCCAGGCCCAGACGCAGCCGCTCGGCGTAGGACTGGGCCCTGGAACCAGGCAAACACAACTTTATCTAAAACCAAGTGATCGACGAAAACTGTCGACACACTTAACACATATTTTCTAAAGACTAAGAGAATATCAAAACATAACCGGATTTAAATAATAAACTGCCCAACATGGTTAATTAATATGGTTAATATAACTTCCTTGTGCAAACGTTTGTTACATTTTTCAATCTTCGACACAGCAATAAAACGCCATTGACTACAGTACTTTAAAAATAAGATTAATGCCGATACCATTCATTATCAATGAAGGGGCGAGGGACCTAGGTATACCGTGAGAGCTGAGGGCGTGCGCAGAAAGCCCCACCTTAGGAAAAGCTTTTGCACCCTGAGTCAACAACAATCCCCTACACCGGTGGGCCACATTTGCATGGATACAGCCCAACCTTTTTCAATGAGATTATGACTTTTGTCCCGGTCTGCAGCAAATATCAACTTTGTTGCTGCCGTTGTGGTAAATGATTGACTCTTGAGGAAAATACCTAAACTACCATAGCAAGAGAACCAAAGTACTGGCCACAAGATGTTCTATGTGTAGTTATCTGTGCTATATGCTAAGCTAAACATTGTGGCCCGGATCCACAACAGTAAAAGGGTGGGGAAGTGGTTACCGTTTGGCTGCAGATGGTGACTTTGCCACGATGATGGCGTTTCGATAATCGGGAATCTGAGAGTGAAAAGAAATCAAGAGTGTGGAATTAAGATCATTCATTTGATTGATTGATTTGATAAGATCCTCAAGGTATAGGTTATTTATGGTTATGGCCACTTGTATATTATATTTTCATGCTTTTTCATTTCTACTTTATTTCATATTTTAGATGAAATGACATTAGACCCTTGGGCTTGTCGCAAGAATTACACTGTCCAGAACTATTTACTTGGCTACGATATTACTCGGCTCACCTCTTCCTGGATGTACTGCAGCAGGAAGGGGGAGGCGCGCAGGTTGTCCACCGGGAAGCTGAAGAAGCCCTGGACCTCTTTCTGGTGCAGGTCCATGGTGATGATGTGAGTTAAACCTCAAAACGCAACCAGCGAGAACATAAGACAAGAGGCTTACCGTTTCAATGTACAATACCATTAAGGGCTACACATGTTTGGGCGACTGCAGCTAATACAGCAGCACAACCAGACGGCTGCAACATCATCGCACGTGTCAATCAGTCCACAGAGATGCTTGCAGATCACCGATTGCTGAATTGACCAGTGGGGCTGCGTGCGCAACCCCTCAGTTGTAGGCTACAGCTTACCTAGCATGGCTTTGATTCTAATAAACATTGAAATCTTGCTCTACTTTTGAAGAGTGTGTTACACTCCAATTGTATACAAAACAAAGGAGAGCGTTCACCAGTTGCTTTTTGAAAAAATGGGGTGACAATTTATATATCAATCTACTATCCACAGTTGTTGGGCACATTGGTTGTATAGATGGCTGATAAATCACCCTCTAGTGTACATTTGGTGTAATGACACCTTGTTACAGCTGTTTGGCTAACTAGAAACTGTTTGCAACACTGTTGCATTGTGTGTGTGCGAAGGATTCAGGCAAACCATGCAGAAGCATGTTGAGGCGTGTTGCCTCTTTACTGTTACAATACTGTTTTCATGTAGCAGGGGCTACAATAACAAGGGACTTGCTAGTGAATTAAAAAAACAGGTTAGGCTTAAAGGAAAACCTGCCCTGCCCTAGAATGAGAGAAAATACCTGAAACCATTTCTTAAAGGCGGGGTCAGGGGGTTTAGTTCCCCTTTTAGGATGCCTACAGGTTAAGCTGCAGAACTGGGGGATTGAACTCAGTACCTTTGGGCTAGGAGCCCAACACCCTAGCATGGTCACCACAATACCCTGCCCCCATTTCACTAATTTGTTATATTTCATCCATAGGGGTCCCGGAAGCCCAAGCCTCTCTCGGATGCAAACATCAAAATCAACGGCTGCCAACTTCCGCACATCACACATCAAACAGCTTCAAAAGGCCCTGAGGCACTAAAAGAGCAAAAGCCTAGAGGCCTAGAAAATTGAAGAATAGCATGGATTATCCTTGAGTGACAAGTGAATAACATTGAAGTGAATACAAAAAAAAGCAGTGAACTGAAATTGGGTTACACTTTACATAACAGTTTCATGTTTCAGTGTACTTACACAAGCAAGTTATTTGTAATAAGCAATGCAACAGCAGTGTGGAACAGCATGTAAAGGTTAGCAGTTCCACGCTACGGACTGACAGAACGTTATTACATATCAAGTACATGCTGTTACAGTTTGTCACATTGCTTTATTACATGTGTAATTGCAATGAAACAGGGACACTAATGTAAAGTGATCCCTGAAATGGGATTATAATCAAACGTCCAAAATGGTCATCAAATGGACCATGATCTCAGTGGCTGGTATAGCCTACCTGCTTTAGCCAACATGGAGGCGAGCAGTTTACACACGATGGATCCCCGCTTCCTCATCTTGCACTGCTTGCTGTAGGGGAAGTACGGGATGACGCCGATGATGTTCTTAGCACAGGACGTCTTCAGGGCGTACGCCATCACCAGCAGCTCCATAATGGCCGTGTTCACATCTCTGTGATGGGACAAGAAAGTCAAACCCAGACACCTTTATTTACAACAACGTTTATGACGGTTACAGATAGATGACAAATTGGTGAATATATACTGTTTTTATGTTTATATCTCCTTACTTCTCTATTGTATGTGGGTGAGAGCGTAATCGCCTTGGGGTTTTTCTCTCAGCATTCTTTTTTTAAATTTAAATAATGCCACTCTCTATATTTGTATTTTGGTAATGCAAACAATAAACCTAACTACAAATAAAGCCAACATTGGGAAATCAAGTGCAGTGATGCCGCCCTGGTTTGCTGTGGATGATGCCGATAAATGTGTTGAAGGGCAGACGGTGGTTTTAATATATATTGTATATCGTTGTTTGTAACCCACCGTGGTATGGTCTGGATGATGAAGATAGTCTGTCCACGGACAGATTCTTTCACATCCACTCTTGTCTCTGAGGAAACAAATAACAAATCACGGAAAACCCATTTTCAAGTCAATGGCCCTGCCACCTAGGCTATTGATGTAACCTTTATCATAAGCATTTATTCGAATTAGCAGAAGCTTACAGTGAATTCATATATGTGATATTGAGGAGCAGGTTAAAGTAGGGGTTGAGCATCTTGCTTAATGATTCCTACACAGGTAGGTAAATTGAGATCGGAACTTTGTGAAAACAAGGTTGAAAAAACAACAAGCCATAATTCAGCACTGCACTAAAACGACACAAGCAAGCTTTTCTGGAACAGGGTGCTCCAAATGTGCGCTATTGGCGAGAGAGGAAGTAAGAGAGCATAAATAGCATTGCGGTAGATAACTACAATTCATGCCCTTCTTTCAGCCTAACGTTCCAACAATGTCAATGTATTCAACAGTGCATCCAGTAATGATTTCATAAATTATACAAGAAAACAACCCAAGACATCCTCATATCCTTGCTTAGTCTGAGATAAGTTAATAAGTTCAAAAGACTGCAGACTGAAAGATGCAGATGAGTGGCTCATTTTCATGGTCAGGGGCAATTGCGCATTTTAAGCCAAGCCGAGTCATCTGCCTACACATAAGAGCATTTTTCTCAATCAAAAACAGATTAGACGGTTTGCTTATGATGTCATTACTTTAGGATGAACAATTGGACTGTGTGGTGGGTGATTGTTTATCTTTGTGGGAGGGATTCATTAACTTCCGTCCCAACCCTGGGCATGCCACGCTGTCAAGAGCACTACTTACTGCAGGTAACTACTCACAACCTGCCCACATAGAGTGGCCAGGAACAAATACACGTTCAGATAAACAATATAACTAAATGTAATTGAAGACTGATTTTCAAACGTTTATCCATCTGGCTTTGTGTGGGATGATACATTATCCATTAAATTTCCATAATTATCGTACTTGTTTTGGAGTAAACACTTTCAGTAAACCCTTTTAGTTTATTAGTAGTTATCATATGTTTGCTTACCTCTATTCGATGCTTGAAAGACGACAGACTTGCCCAACTCGACTCCCAGACGCCTGTTTAGGGAAAAGAGAAAAGTATGAAAACAAAAGTTGTAAACGGCTGCTATCCAATACTTTAACATTCCTTATTGTCGTAGCTAAAGGGCAATGTTATCATTTCAAAACCGAAAGGGCAAAGTCATATTCCATGTATAAAGCTTTTAAGCTGTCGGGTCATGGCATAGAAACATTGATATAATATGTTTCAGGCCAATTACATATGTTCCTATAAATATATTGGTTGGGAGTTCAGCATTACAACCAAACTATACTTCTCAGTACAGTGTCCCCAATATATATATAAAGAAATTAGAGAAGCAGTCAAGTACAATGTTACATTATAACAAACAGTATGGCAGAACTGTTACACCCTTTGATAAAGAAATTACAAAAGACAGTCGTGGAAAAGAAACGTGTAGACCTGCATTAGTTATCTGGGACTCGAGGTTTCACGCTACAGACATGTGTTGCAGTACAGACATGAATTGAGTGCAGATATGCATACCCAACCGATATAACACTTAAGCCTGCCAAAATGATAGAAACACCCGAGTGACATGATGACTATATTTATATATAGATATGATAGAAAACCATTTCAACGTTACTCTGTTATCTTCTTGGCCAGTTCTGTACATGCGGCTGTGGAGTTTGCAGAGAAAACACGATAACCACTCTTGGCGACATTCATGGTGAGACTTGCGGTGGTTCAGTAGAGGAAATCTATTAAATTAGACAACAGCAATATGAATCAGTTAAACAGTATGGTTGCTGTTTTCAACTAGCTGTTGTAGCAACGTTAGCTGACACGCGTTAGCCCTCTAGCAAGCCACTAAATGACACTCAGTGTGAAACTGACGGTAGCTCCGAAGTACAGAAGAGGTCTGGCGTATTTTTCCTCAACAATGAATAATAGTACTGAAAGCCGTTACATGTTGGCCAGACGGCAGGTATAATATAAATAAATATCTGCACTGAATGCCCAACGTGTGTAGCGCAGACATACGGAAGCCCGGGGATTGCTTGTGTGTGACAATGGTGTGGGCGTTTTTTCGTTGGTGGTGCAGTAACTGTTAATGTCCAGTAGGGGGAAGCATTTCACCTCTTTCCGTTACACCCTACCCTACCAACGATTGGTACCATCGGAGTTTTACTGAAGAATACATACACAGTAATGAGAAATACATAGTGTTTCTCAACCCGTGGTTCGGGACCACTCTTTGGTTGCCTGATATGCACATGGGATCACGGGAGATGATGCTAACCTATAAGCTCATAGATCATAATTTGAAAGGTCCTGTATACAAACAGACTGCCTTATAATGCACACACGATCACTCAGAAATTGGTATAACCAGCAGATGTTGACAGGGTTAAAACACAAGAAATTTCAAAGCTGAACGTTTTTTAAGAATTTTTACACCAAATAAATGTGAGAACAACCAGTAGACCTACTAGTATTTTAAATAGGCTTCTCTCCTATCACCTAGCCAAGTAAACATAACCTTCTACTCTGGCAGGGTTAGGGGTAAATCAAAAGGTAAAACACTAACATACTCTTAAACAACAAAGTCCCTTCAACAGTGGCGTGTGAAACTATGTGCATGAAGTAAACACTCAGGTTTTTGATATATTTAATTATTCTCTCGTAGTCACCCGTGTAAAGAAGATAAGGATTGATGGAAAGATTTTGACAGCCCAGTCACAGCTCTCTTGATTAACAATTTGTAACAACACATGCGCTTGTACTTGAATACAACCACTTTGATTTCAAGAGACGATAGCGCAAAACATGAAATATGAAACGTGTCTGTTCTATTTCCTGGGGCACCTTAAGCTTGAAATTGCTCAATTTAGATAATTGTGAGAAGAGCCGATATTGGATAAGGTTCATAAATGCATTTGAACACTAGTGCCAGTGTCATTATCTTAATATTCGTATTCTAGTAGTCCAATTGGACAGGATAGACCCTTAAATGGTTGGTTAAATTTTCATGAATGAATGTTAAATTAGTGACTTTTAAATGTTTGAATCTTAAAGGTTTAGTTGAAATCCTCAATGATTGATTCTTTCATTTTCGTTTAATCTTTAATGTTGACATACGGCATGGTGTTATTTTTATTAGTATTATTATATCATTGATTTAAGGATTTGATTTATTTGAACTTTTTCTAATCCTCATTTACAAAAGGCACGCCCTGTGAGTGTTTGCTAGAGAGTGTCGGAGTGGGGCAGGGGGGTGTGAAAGATAGAGAGAGAAGGAGGGAGAATGATAGGGAGAAGGAGAGAGAAAAGGGAGAGAGAAGAGCGAGGCAAGAGAGAGAGAAAAGAAGAGAGAGAGGGAAATATAGGGGGGAGAGGGAAATAGAGAGAGATACAGAGAGAGAGGAGGGAGAGAGAAGAGAGAATGTTGAACTGTGAACACAGAGGCTCCTCCTTGCACGTGCAAGTGTGTGGTTTAATGTGGTCTCCTCGCTCTCTCTCGCTCTTGCACTCATTCGCTGCCTCTCTCACTCACTGTCTCTCTCTCAGTCGCTCTCACTCACTCGCTCTACCATTTACTCTCACTTACCCTCTCTCTCATCTCACCATCTCACCATCTCTCTCAGGAGAACAGGGGAGTGGATAGAAATACCAGCTCTTCAGGAACAAAAACAGGAGCAGAAGAAGGGAAGAAGAAGGAAAGAACAGGAGAGAGAGGGAGAAATAGAGAGAGAGAAAGAGGGAGAGGGGTGGAGAAAGAAAACAATAGGGTTTGAGAAGCTAGGTGGACTCTTGGGGTTTGAGAAGCTAGGAGGACTCTTAGGGTTGAGAAGCTAGGTGGACTCTTGGGTCTGTTCTTATCAGCCCGCTAACCTTCACCACGTGCGCCCTCTCGTGCACCCTCACCTCTACCACGTGCGCTCTCGTGCACACATGTCTTCTGACATGGACCGGGCCGGGGAGGAGACGGAGGAGATGGAGGTGCCCATCCCGCTGAGCGAAGGGGAGCGGGTCATCATCCAGGACACCTGGGCTAAAGTCTACCTGAATTCTGAGGAAGTGGGCGTGGCCATCTTGCTCAGGTAATCATTGGCTTACCTTTGCTTCACCTCTGCTCCACTACGAAGCACTGACCTTTCTTTACGCTCACATTTGGTTATTGACGAGTGGGACTCGTGTGTAAAAGGGTATGTAAAAAACCCTGATATCGAAACGGTTTATTTTTATTCTTGCAAAGTGTTTGTCGGTCTGGCTAAATTATATGTAGGATCGCTTTTCTAGGAGTTTAGCGCCACAGCAGCATGGAGAGTTATAGACACCCACCACAAACCTTTACTCATCACAGCTGTTATTTTATTCTATCAAGGCAAGACCTAGTCCAGCACCAAGTCTTTATAGTACACAGTTTAGACACATCTACATTTGCAAAAGTATTAGAAATAGGTTTAATAGTAGGCCTATGTCAGTTTTTTCTTTAGTCCACCTTTTATTTTACATTCCTTGAATACTCAGATGAGATGGTCTGAATGACTGATTTAACAGCCATAAAACAAAAAAGAGCGGTTGAATCGTACATATTGCTGAATTAGCCACTGTAACCCAGTTGAAGACATCGCCATGTTGTAGCAAATGCTACAAAAATGCATTATTTTGGCATCTGTGACACAGTTGTTTGTGTTTCCACATGTTTGCATCGTAGGCCTATCTCTCCTTGGCCAACAGCAAACACAAACTCGGCCAGCACTGGTCAACTAAACTGTTCCCGTGAGCGACAGGCGGGCAAGCGAAAACGTGCTGTCCAGACAACAACGCCCTTAAACAAAGTGTCTGTAAAGGTTCAGGAACGCAGTAGAATGTGTAGTAGGATGCCACTCCGCCCCTTGCACTTTCTGGTTTCTGGCACAAGCGCTGTGCAGCCTCCCCCAGAAGTTCGGCTATCGTCACACTTCTGTATCCGAGATTAGGAAGAAAATGCATTGCTGCCCATATTGAACAAAATGCAGCTATGTTTTCATTCAGATCCACTAGCTATGATGACATTTATCATGCAGTCAGGTTTAGGCAGCTGGTCTCAGTTGTGGCAGGTGACAACGAATCCCATAATTACTAAGTTATTTAACAACAACAAAAAACACTTGAAGTTTGTACTTGTTTTTTGTTTTTGGAGTTGCTTTGATGTTGATTGTTTTCTCTGATTGTCTACCAAATGAATAAATGTAACACAATGTCATGTAAATGGTCTTTCACCAGAAATCGTTGCGCTTCTGGAAAGGGATTCAAAAGGTCCCCTCATGCTACGAATCTGGTTTCCGTGCGTCGGACATGTTTACTACTTTCTTGAATGTTTTTTGTTTCTTGAATGATTTCGTTCTCTCTATTACTCTCTATTTTAAAATGACAAGGGAGGAGGAGCCTTCTTCAACAACCATCATCTCGTAAAACAAACATAAGGCCTTTTGAACACATTCCATTTTAAACACTGCCATCTGGATCTGGATCCACAACCATAGTAAAGTTGTATAACACAACCTCTGGTTCTAATCACAGGTCCAAACCCCTGGTTGATAGCTGAGATCAGAGGCGGGTTCTGTATTTTGTATTCTGTATTTTATTCTCATCAGCTGTAACCTCAGTGGGAGAACAGTTGGGACCAACCGATTGTTAGCTTCGTCTTCCTCCGACACCTATGTGGGGTACGGTGGGGATAGCCTTTATTCTCAGGGACATACTGTTATTATAACTACACATGAGTATCATCTTCCACAGTTGTGCAATGGGACATTGTGATATGAACCAACAATCGTGAAGATGGGTGTGGACGCTCTATATGTCCAAGCCTGTCTAGAGAGATGATCGCCTTCAGGTTTTTTTGTATCCATGATTAGCACGCCAGCGGGTTGAGTCCCAGAGTCACGGAGACCGTAGTTGTATTAACTGAATCTCTCTCAGCCTATTTGATCTTTACCGTAAAGACTATTGAGGCCACAAGAGGTTAGGTCAACCTTAAGTGCCAACATACATTTCAGGTGACAGACACAAGGAGATCCCATCGATATATAATCACTTATGGCGAGGTCTTCCGCCCTTCGACACGTGCTATGGCAGTACAGGAGCATAAAGAATCTCAGGAATGATGGTAAATTTAACCGTGGCAAATCATAGCTGGGGCTCAGCAAGATCAAAGCAGCACCCTTAAGAATGGTTGATTTGGGCTATTTTCTGAACAGAAGAGAGTCATTAACGGAAGTTCTGTTCAGTTAAATGTAAAATAAATTACTTGTGTAATGGAAAAATTCATATGTTGGTTCGTTTTAATAATTTAAGCTTAGTTTTCTATTCCTTGTATAATCTAGCCATCCCATCTGTTAACCACTGTTATCCAGCCCCCTTTGTTGTTAACCATTTGACCGACGTAACCTGGTCACAAGAAAACAGTGACCCCTCATAAAGATATCTGCTTGGCGAGAACGCAGGATGCAGATATCTCCTCCTTGACGTGAAGGGGAAACTGCTTTACAGAGAGGGGGTGAAACTGTACCCCCCTTCCCCAGGGGGAAACCCTGTTCCCTTTGATGTAGGGACAACAGCCTTCTGGGGAGGGGGTGAAATAGTGTTTAAAGACTGTGTTCAGGGCTCACTCTGCTAGAGAGGAGACTGGAGTATGCATACATTAAAATAGGTTAATTTTCTACAACTACTACTAGCTTTTTTTACATTTAGAAGTCTCATCTGTCCTAGACGCAATATCTCATAAAGGAATTGCCACGACACTTGTCTTCTGCATAGAAACCTGTTTGGAAGGGCTTTATTTGAGGGAATCTGAGTAGGGAGGGGACAACTTCCATGTTACTGGCTGGTTCCACTAGGCCGGCCCTGACACGGAATCAGACTGGGGTGGGCGTGTTGCTCACAGAGATACAGAGAGAGAGAGAGAGAGAGAGAGAGAGAGAGAGAGAGAGAGAAGTGTGGATTAAGTAGATCCTGATGACTATATAAAATACTAATGAGGCTATTTATATGCACCCACGGGTCGTCCAATTACAGCAGGGGAGATTAAACACCATGGTTCCTCTGTACTGGGTGAAGGCAGACAGCCGACCCATTAGCACATGCATAGATGCTCTCTAAGATGAAAGTGAAGTGTGTGTGTGTGTGTGTGTGTGTGTGTGTGTGTGTGTGTGTTCCTCTCTTCCCTGGTAGTGGATGTTTTCTGCCCCAAATTCGTGTGAGGTATGGCGTGTGGAGGTCTGCGCTGTTGTTTACTTTTTTCGGGACACCTGGAGTAAATTATCAGAAGAGTGTGTTTGTTTGTGTGTTTGTGAGTGTTTGTGTGTGTATGCAAGTGTTCCGAGTTACATTTGTGTGTGCTTTTGCACAAAGGTATGTGTGTGTTTGTTCAGGTGTGCGGGTGGAGGTAGGAGAGTGCGTGTATATGAGACATTGTTTGTAGTTTGACCTTGACAAACACATAGTGAAGCCTAGTAAATAAGTCGATTAAATAAATGTTTTTAAATACAGATTACAAATATAGGCTACGGCTTGCGTTTTGTAACTGCGCCCCAACCTTTAAAATTGATATTCAATGTGTTTGTGGGATTTTGAATCTGCCATCGACTTAAACTTAGTTGAACAGCTTCATCATGTGTCTGCCAATCATAATGTGCAGGATTTCACTCTCGATTCTTAGGACCACTGAAGCACACCTGGCTACCGTTTTTTCTAGTTTATATCTGTGCATCGAGTTTTGCTAGTAGTATCCCAGAAATCTATTTGTGCTAGTTTAACATTTGGAAACTTAAATTTGCTATGTCAATGAGTTGCATCTGGACGCTGCCTTGGGTCTCTTTTATATGAAAGTGGGCCTCAAGGACAATTGAATCAAACAACGTGCAAGCTGCGTAGTTTTAGTTGTAGCAGTGTCCATATCAATTACCATGGCAATGATAGAAAATGTTGCATTAAAAAACTGAATATCCCATACATTCACTGAACGAAGATTATGAAAATAAAATGCACATTTCTTTCTAGCAATCTTTCCAAAATGCGTTTTAATGACGAAACTATCTTAAAATATAGCATTATCCACTGAGAATAAAACGAATGTTGTCCATTTTATTTTAGCAGTGAAACATGACATACGTGTCTTGTGGCTGTTCTTCGACTAGTCGATAGGGGACGCTCTTCAAGGGAACGCTCATATTAGTTTCTGGTCATATTGACAAAGAACCTATTCTGTCTTTTAGGTTGGAGATCACGTTGGTTTTGTCAAATTTGAGCATGTCTGCCCTCAGACTTTAGATATAGTAATCTAAAGTCTGATTTGAGAGACGAGTTCTGGACAAGAGAGTCCACTGAGTTTACATTAATTTGATAGTAGATACAACAAAATAAGAACAGAAGATTTTGTTTTATTAAAAATGCAGATTTTTAAACATGTCACCTTACAATGAAAATGTCTTGCACATTGTGAATACCAAGCCTGACACTAAAGAGGTGGTGATTTTATTAAAATACGATAAGAGAATTGTTGTAGTATCGGAGTCAGATGTTTAGACAGTAGGCTACCACTCCTTTCTCATGCTATCAGGGGTAGGTTGTCTACTAAGGGAATTATTTCTAACTGGCTCATACTTTAATGTTTATTGCACCCCTGCGTGTTCAAAGATCACGGATTCCTTTTTTTATTATTATTCCTATAACGATTTTTATTTTGTCAAAGTCAACATGCTTATTCATGCTGACACACACACACACACATATACAGAAACACAGACTACACACACATCAAACACATATACCACACCGCACACACACACACACACAAACACACATGCACACAATCACATACACTCCCTCTCCCAAACCTACACATACACGCACACACAAACAGACACACATACCACAACCACACACACTGCTTACACACACGTGACCGCACAAACAACACAACAGTTAAATATTACAAGGGAGGAAAATATGCAGTGTTCCCATGTCAACACTCAGTGTTTACTTACGATATCTTGTTGGATGAAGAATTACACAGGGGAGGGTTATCAGGTCTGTGGTGGACGGCGGTGAGGTGCAGGTCCAACAGCTGTAAAGGCTCTCTTTCCTGGGTTGAGTTAAACCATAAACCCCTAACCTTATTTCACATGTCTCTTAGGGTTCAATTACAATCTTCGAGTGGAACACATCATTCCTTGTCGAAATCTTGGACGAATAATGAGAAAACAACCAGTTTTTAATGTGTTTTTTTTACTGGATGATGACCCTAGTGGACTAGAGGCTCCACTTTACTAACTGTTGTAAACCTGGTTTCTCACTCGCCCTCTCTACACACACATTTCGATTTTTTACATACAAACATTGATAAAAACAATACTACAGTACTTCATAGTCTGCCTAACTCAATGGTCAGTGGTGCAGTACCACAATAAGTGCCATACATTTGTAACTTCATTTCAAATGTTTGTGTCTGGTATTCGGAATGTGTTAACTATCAAACAATTCAGAATATATATTAGTATATATATATATATATATATAGTACATATGCCACAACTACTCTGAGATTTACAGCATATCTCCGAATACAGATATCTCAACCAACTTGGGCTTGATGATGCAATCACAACAGCTCAGACTTTTGTTTCAGAGAAAGTTAGGAGGATTTGAATACATGGTAAATAAGGGAACTGTTTTGTTTTACAGGTTAGACAAGGAAGTGAACGAACAAGATTAGATTAGATGAAATGTTCATTTGCACCCTGTTGTGTCAATATTGAATTGTTGTAAACTAATTGTTTTTTGTCAAATACAACCAGCATACTTAATCACTCACTAAACTTATATATTATTATATAATATCACATCTTTTATATAGTATAATTATTTTGCCAATATTTAATTTATTAATACATTTTATTCTCGAATCATCTCAATATGGTGGAGTATTGGCACCCAAAAAAAATACCACGATGCATTCTGCTGTAAAATCCCTGCACCCCTTCCCCCCAGGTTGTTTGGGAACGAGCCCAGCTCCAAGCGCTACTTCAGCCAATTCCGGGACATGGAAGACCCCCTGGAGCTGGAGAGCAGCACCCAGCTGAGGAAGCACGCCCAGCGGGTGATGGACGCCATCAACACCCTGGTGGAGAACATCCACGACGACGCCAAGATGGCATCCGTGCTGAAGACGGTGGGCAAGGCACACGCACTAAGGCACAAGGTGGAACCTGTCTACTTCAAGGTGCAAACACACGCACACACACACACACACCAGACAAACACACACACAGAGTTTAACATTCAAACATGCCACACACTGACATAAACACACAACCATGCTCACGTACACGGAAAAGACCGATTTATAAACACAGGCATACACACACTCTGTTGTCCACAAATAAATAAACACAAAAAAGTGGCGAAGATTTACAGCTAAATACCAACCTCTCCCTACATTCCTCTCTTTCTCTCTTCTGACCTCTGCTTGTCTCTCTCTCTCTCCCTACATTCCTCTCTTTCTCTCTTCTAACATCTCCCTCTCTCTCCCTGTCTCTCTCTTTCTCTCTTCAAACCTCTCCCCATCTCTCTCTTTCTCTCTTCAAACCTCTTCCTGTCTCTCTCTCTCTCTCTACCTATATCCCTCTCTCTTTTCCAACATCTCTCTTCTAACGTCTCTCTCCGTCTCCAC
>OMKX01090375.1:0-11957 GCA_900302425.1 Brosme brosme
GCCCATGTCAATACCACACTAGTGTACAGCAGCCACATCTGACCTGCAGAATAACGTCAGCCTTCACGTTTAGTAACCGGCAGCCGCCACAAAGTGTTTCTCAGCAATCTCACTCCCAGAAGTTTCCCAGCAGTGTTTTCCCCATGCAGATGGCGCGTGACGCTCATAAAAAGCCTTAACAAATGGAAGCAGTAAATGAAGTGGACAGTTCCTCCCAACTGGAACCACTCGTCGGGGTTCTGTAATCTGGGGGAAAAATAGGTTCCCACTGGAGTTCCACTGGTCCAAGGAAATAATGAGTCATGAGCATGTACGCCATAGCACACTTTAACTTTCTGGGCGGTCTGTATAAGAGGGGTCAATAAAGTATTAGTATAAGACAGGCTTCCTGCTTCCCAATGGGCGGAAGCCGGCCGACGCTTCAGCCCTGGACCTGGACCTTATTCACCTGGTGGCCATGTTGGCTAGCTGGGTGGGGAAACCTTCTAGAATCTTTGGATGTTAATGCATTGTTTTTTAGTTCTGCATTCCATTTCCCCACACAGGTAGCATTTAGAATGCATTTCCATTGAGTCGTCATGGTTTCCCCCAAAGATTTTAGAAGGTTTCCCAGACCAACTGACTGGTAATATGGCCGCTATAGATGAATAAGTGTGATTGTATCGAATGCAGTCAGTCTTTATTATTTTCTATCCAGCCTTTTTTAATTTGGTTCACAAAACAATAAAAGCCTATGAGGAACTCACCTTTTTGGAAGTGCAAGATGAGTGCACAGATTTAATTGTCTTGCCGGTTAATGAAGTCAGACATTCAATCAAAAGAGCAAAGGTACTTCGCTGCTGCTTCTTCAGATAAAGACATTTAAAGTGGATGGACATTTTTGAGATGGGAGGCTAAGCTTATCGCAACTTTCACTGTAAGAAAATTAGCAATTGACCAGTTCATCATGGTAATTAATAATTTACATTTATTCAGTGACTTTAATTAATAACCCCACCTTGAGGAGACAAAGTTATAAAGTAGAACATATCCCGCCAAAATCCTACGGGGTCGGGAAGGGAGTATGGTGTGTTGAATCATAACCTTGTCCTCGAAAGGAAACGCCATAGAGCTGAAAGTTCTTGGTTTTAATCCCGTTTCTATTTTGCCAGGCGAGTCCAGCAAGAAAATATCAATTTGAAAGCATTCAAATTAATTGTGTCCCATCTGACTATAAAAAGATCTTATTGCAGTTTGAAAAGTGTGTATTTTTGTTTTAATGAGGTTTGGACGATTCAAAACAACCAAATGGATCTGAGGTAGGAGATGCACTCTGCTTGTTGTTCGTCTTTAGATTCTCAAGGTACTGTTTTTAAATATATGGCTGAAGGGGCTCTACGGAAGTGAACATTATGGACACAAAAATGGACCTTAAATGTGTACAATAATACAGGAATACTATTAAAGCCCTGGTTATCTTTGCTGATAATGGTGCAACCTTCGTGAGCAACAAACCTGGGGATGATGGTGCACCTGATAGACTTTTCCCGGATGGACATGTAGAAATTATATTAATGATATGGTCTTGATATTGCTGCAGGCGCACTTTCTCACTTTCTCGGGCTGTACACATTGTGGAGAACCTATACAGCCAAGACCGTTCACAAGAGAGGGAATTCAGCACCATGGACAGCAACTATGGAAACTAGGTCATGTCATTTATCAGCATTACTATTCTATGCAGCTGCTCATTGATTGTCAATGGAGAGCACCTGGCAGTCATAGAAAAACAAACCTTGTGCCCATAAACATACACATAGACGCCGCATTGACTGCTTAGACCTGTTAGACCATATTTGAGTGGCCAAGACTGGCCTGTAAACAAATGCAAGTAAACGAGGGATAAAAAGCAATAACCTTCATATTTCCCAACCGATTTCAATGAGTCTTTTGAGTTTTTATATTCATATTAAAACATAATATAATGATATTCATTTTTAACTCCATGTAGATCATGAACCCTTGAAAAAAAACGACTCATTGCAATCGGTTGAGAAATGTAAACGTTAAAGTGTAGCAAATCGTTTATTTGTTTACAGGCCAGTCTTTGCCAGAAGAAATGCAACGTTATTAAAAAAACGTTCTCTGTGTTCGGCCCCTTACTCTGCTCCAAGAGGCCGCTAGTGTGCAAAGTCGTATGGTATCTCTTTAAATACCAAATCAAATAACAAAGCTTTTTGGAAACGTGTGTAGGCCTTGTGACAAATAACCACACAACGGCACCACAGCAGCTGTGGCTGGCTATAAATCAGGCTGCCGTGGTGGTGGAACAGTAAGCACAATTAGATTAGCGCTAGCCCTCAAAGGATTCCCATTATTCTTCACTGTGACACAGTCTACAGCTCCTTCCAGGTGCCTCGCTCATATCGGCACCGTGTACCAACCCGGATTTGAAAAATGACAGCCCGGGGGTGTCTACTCGAGATTCGGGTTATTAAAAACCTGTGACGGGGAGCGCTGCCCCTGAACACGTCGGACGAGGTTAAAGGTTAAGTGCTGATGCTACCTTTTGCGAGGAGCGTTCCGGTTGGCTTTCTCGTGCCGGTCGGGTCCGCCCCCAGCGGCCGATCGATACAGTCGGATACAGACGATAAGAGCGGGCCCCAAAGGGAGCGGAGCCGAATAAAATGGCTCTCCGATCGATAGGCCTCCTCGGCAGCGGTGCAACACACGGGGGGATAAGCCGCCACAGTGAGATGTGAACACATACTCCCATTTCATCCGGGAGACTGCAGATATACTTAGTGGCCACGGTCCCCAATAAAGTACAGCAGGAGACGCTGCTCCTGCTTTTATTCGGCCCATTTCCCAGTATGCATTTGCTCCCGCAGTAGACGACAGCAACACATTGGATTGGTTAGAAGGTGAGGATTGCAAGACGAGGCATGTGGTTTTATGTGTGTGACAGTGTGTGACTATGTGTGACTTTGAAAGTGTGTGCGTGTATGAGAGACAGAGTGTGTGAGTGTGTATGTGACTGTGAATGTATGTATGTGTGTGTGTTAGAATGACTGGGACTGTGTGTGTGTTTGTGTGTGTGTGTAAGGGGGTCTATGTAAATCTACAACATGAAAGAAAGTAAGCCATCACCGCTACGAAGCGGAGTCCTGAGCAGCAGCTAGTCCTGAGCAGGGGGATGTTATCTTCAGAGAGATGGATCCATACAGCCAATCTCACAGCCACAAGGGCCTTCTCCGGCTGAGAGTTTATCGATGTCTTCGTAGACTTCCCCATCCCGCTGCACCTCCACTCTTCCAGTCTCAGCTACACCTAAACACCCCCACCCCCTCCCTGCACCAACCGGGGGCTCCAAGATAAAGACCCACCCCCCCAAAAAACACACACACACACACACACTTTGTATCCCTGGAAATGCTTTTAGGGGCTTCTGAGCAAATGCGGCCCTTTTCGGAAAATGTGGTTTTATTTCTACTCACAGGGAAGACGAGTGGTGTAGCACGGTGGGGCCCTTCATCTCCTATGCTATGATGTCATGGTGCTACGGACCGCAGAGGAGTGGAGAAGAGTAAATAGCATGTCGCAGGCTTGTTGTTTGTGAGCTGTGGCTGATGGACGTGTATTGATGTAATGCCGTTGTGGAGAGCTTTGAACATGGATGTAGTGAAAATATGAAGGCTGTGAACACATGCAGGCTTTGAACAAACAAATCCGGCTGGAGCGTTTCCCATGATGTCAGGCACATTCCAAGCCACCATCTCTGTGCTTTTTCACCATTATAAATAATATAATTACACCTGGATGCTTGGTTATTCTGGAATTCATTGGTCAAGAAGTACCAAGATTTGCGGCTTGGAATGTGTTTTTGGAAATTCCGGTCACATGATTTGAAACCCTCCTACACATGGTGTGAACGTATTACTGCTGACTAATGTCTTCATAGCGACAACTTTCCCCTTTGATACGCTTTGATGTTATCATAACCCATCTGATCGTTGATGATTAAAACAACAATAACAACGACTCAATACATCTCTCACACAGCTGATTCTCTTGCGGCGGCTGCGGCAGCAAGCATGAAAGACTTGCAAAGTGTGCACATCACACAAGGAAGGCAGAAGATTGTCGTCTGTGTTCCCTTCCCCTCTGCAACACTAGTTGCGGAGGGACTTGCATGGGGAAAAGAAACAGCCTAGAGGAATATGCACATGACATATGGACGCATGCAACACCAGTGTTCACAACAGCCCACAGCGTGTTTACAGTACTGCCACAACAAAGCCGAATCCAAGCAGAATTTTAATACAAGGCCAAAAGCATCAAAGACGCTGTGCAAACTCTTATGTTGTTGGACAGGGGGAAAGAAATACATTTCAAAGCCACAATCATAGTATGGATTCATTATATAGAATCAAGACATAGCAGTGATGCACCAGGATTGGTTTGAGGAAAAGATGATGTGAAGAAAAAAAAGCCCACAGATAACACAAGCTGTCACGGCGCTTGCCTGGCAGTGGCTTCGATTGGCTGCTGGGGAACAAGGACTTTGGCTGCACTAGAAATGAGATGAACAAACCTTTTATAACAATCAAAGTAGCCTGCTTCACACAACCCCAGCGGCAGATGCAAAGCAAGATGAAGCGCGTTGGATTAACTCATGGCTCAATTTCTAGATCATAGTTTATATTTCTTAAAGATCACCTGGAGGGGGCTTTTGAAAAAGTATATACATAAAATGACATACATAAAATAATTATTACAGTTATTATAGAGGTAAACTATACACAACTTTCCTCATGATACATATCCTGACAAAGTCAGTATACTATCAGGTATTTATTTATCAACTAGAAATAACTAACTTGAGCTGTAAGCAGATACAACTACTGCAGCTTAATTCATGTGGTTTTAAACAAGCCCCATTTGAATCAACTTTCAGCCAATGGGAGATTGATGTTTCATGTTACGGTAACAGCCGTAACAAGCTCCCAACTAAAGATGAAACATGAGCAGAGTAATGTTCCACGGATAGTTGTACTCTGTGGTATTTCTGAAAGTAGTTCCCTGTGATATTTATTGAATTCAAAACTCAATGTGAGTGTGTGAAGATAAATTGAAGATGCAGTTCACTATGCTGTCAGCTTCCCAAGGTTTAAATGGGTTATTGGTTGCCAAATGAACCGAAACCATCCATTCACTTTGACGCCTTAGTAATTTAACACATCTGACCCACACTGGTGCACGTAGAACTTATTCATCTGGGGAGGTTGTCAAGACAGAGGTGTTGCAAATTGTAATCGATTTTTTACCCAAAAAAATGGAAGGTAGGGGGGAAATTCTAAGCTTGCTTCCTAATAAATCTTTTATCCCACCTCTCTATCCTCCAAAGCAATTTGCAATAACAGATTGGCTTCATCTGGTATGATTTAACCACAGGGAAGAAGTGACTGTTTGTCATGTGTGGGGGGTGTTTAACTTTGTTGGTCACATTTGTATTGATTTCGACTTTGTAATTTTCCCCGTCGTAGATGGAGTGGCGGGCCGCAGAACTGCGGAGCGTTAAAATGAATGGACGCTGCCACGGAGCTCACTATTAAAACATTAGGGAGGAGAGAGAGCTTTGGGCGGGCCTGACATTTCTAAGGGAAAAAAGATGGATACTGTTCCAAGTGTAAATGACAAATGTAATCGGTTTTCTTAAGTCAAACGTAGATGTGTAGACAGACCTTTTACCAGCAGTTCAGAGGGGCGGCTCTGAGAGAACGGAATCAAAATGCTATTTTTTATAAGCACGGTGGCCTTGAGAGCTCAAAACCCTGCCGTTTAAGAGAAGACCAAACACAAGCAAATTAAGAAAACAGCTTTTATCCATCTGAGCTTGTTGGTGTTTTATGCCCCAAACGGAGCCTTCAAGGCAGCCTAACCCTAACCCTAATTTTGTGTGTGCCAGTGCTGTGATTGGCTGAAACTGTTGGGGGCGGGGAGTGCCTTCCATGCAGCGCTGCCTTGAAGGTTCCGTTGGGGGCATAAAACACTGATAAACTCCATCTGACAACACATGCCACACAGCTTTAGAAAACACAACACAATGCAGGTGTTTTTTCATTGTTTAAAAAAGGAACAATAATGTACGTTTATTTTCAATTTCATGTCCAGAGACATTGACTTTTTATAACTTTGTTTGGTGCGAATGGCCTCACCCTGAACAGATGAGCCACTGTCCTCGCAGCCTGGCAGTTTGAGACGAGTCGTGCGCACTCTTTCACAGTTTGGTGCTATTGCCGGGGCTATCTGTGGTGGCACACAAAAATATCTCCCGCGCACAGCTAGATCTTCATCCAATGTTGACTATGATGATGATGATGATAAAAACCCTTTGTCTGCCCATAGAGCGGAAAGATATTTGTAGAGTTATGACTGCAGCACAAAGCATGAATGATGATATATTATGAGCCGCCGGTGTGCAGTAAATGGCCACAATTCATCAACTGCTCAACAAAACATTGCTACATATATCACAGTTTTTGCCCAGTGCATTGTGGGTGTCGTATTTTATTTAACTGGCCTACTTCCGGGAATGAAACCGTTGGTTACAGGTTGATAATCTATGTGCCGTTACTCATCTTTGGATCAATATTAAACACATTTGGTCTTTCCAATCTCACTCATAATAAAATTATCAAGTAGTATTTTTTCACTATTATTATATATAAGAGTCACTCTATATAAGGCCACAGGAAGTGGCCTTATATGGTCAAAAGAAATAGCCTAAGCCTTATATCTTAGGATCATTATCAATCGTATCACCCCTAATTGTTGCCCAGGAACAATTATCAATAAATCATAAAACTGGAGCGTGGCCTAAACCTAGATCTGTATATCGCATATACAATCCAAATCCCCAGCATCCTTTCATCTTTTAGTTTTGTAATTAAATGATCCCTTGCTGACTCTGACTTAATGAAATATTATGGGCTAATGCTGGGAGTATTTGTAGATAGACAACTCAACAGGGTCTTGTTGGCATCATTTTAAGGACAGCTTGGCTGGTTACTCTGTGTAGGGTATATCCCATCCCAAGCATGGCTCAGCTTGTATGAATGGTGGAATTTGAGTAAGAAATGATCTATGCAATATAGGTATTTAGAAAAAAACTTAACATTAGGGATTTTGCCTAATGCCTATATGTATGTATGTATGTATGTTAGTACATATGTATACATGTAAAAACAAGAATTATTCTCAAATGTCTTTCAATTAAAGTTGGCAACAGGGACTAATTATGTTCGTCAAGGCCAGCCTTTATAGCCAAAAAATTATCCCTTTTCCAATTACCACGGCAACAAGAGCCATCTCAGCCCCCTCCTCATTGACTGTCTCATTTCATGTAACCTTTTCACAAATAGATGCCCAATTAAATTAATTGGGGACGAGGTAATTTTCCCGGATAGATCGCTATCAACGTTACAGGGGGTATCATAGAAAACGAGACACAACCTAGGCATAGGCTGCAGTACAAAAGAAGCAGCCACTGCATTGTGGTCCATTTAATTACAACCTAACGTGGAGAGCGCACAGTAACTATCATAATGACACAATACATTACTTACTCGGCTTTCTTCTCTGATTGCTTTGTTTCCCTTCTGCACATCGCTCCATGCATCAAAGTATAATTCAGACCGTATGGTCCCTGTTGTTCCAAGCCCCTACTTAAGTCACTCACAATAAATGTATTCAGATTGCGTACAATGGATATTCAAAGTACACAAATAATTAAGGCGTGGTTCGAACTGGCGTCAGAGGCGAGCAGGCACGAGTTGTTGGCAGGCTATAGGACTCGACTCTATTAAAAAGAGAGACTGAGACGTCGTCCAATCAGAGCCTGCAGAGGACGAGAGGTTTATCAGAATCCGCAGTCAGCATTAGGGCTGCCACCAGCTGAGTGAAACTGTGTATTTAGGAGCTCATGTGTATTACAGGCTGCTTTCTGAGTCCACGTGACCCAATCTCTCTCAGCAAAGCAGAATCAGGGGGTGCGCCGTATTTCAACAGGGTTCCAAATAATTTCATCAGGTTGCGATTTGCTTTGCTCGTTACGAAGCGGAATATGGATGCCTTGTAACATCATCTCTGTTTTCCACCAAACTAATCTGACAAAGGGAACGCTTTTACTTTGATGATCAATAAGACAACGGTCTCTCGCTGCTCTCTCTCTCTTTCTCTCTCTCACACACACACATACACTAATACGAGAACACACACACACACACACACACACACACATGCTAGCACAACCCCTTTTCGTACACATACACACACACACACAGCCTTTACACACACACAAACACACACGCTAGCACAAAAAGTTAATTTAGGTATTCATCATAGAGGCAGACTACTTAGTGAATACTTTATTTATCACCGCCGAGTGTTGCCTATGAAATTTGGTTGATGAAATTCTTTGTTCCCAGCGAGATGCAACAGGCAGTAACGTTTGCCCCCTTGTTCCCTGAATTGCCGTCTGCTTTCGAACCTCGATCAGCCCACTCTTTATTCTACTAAATGTTACTTGTTGTTTTAATCTTTAGAGACTTTGCTCGTCTAAAGTCTGGAGACTTAAGTCGTAAAGCAGCAAGAAACTTTATAAAGCACCTTGACTTTATTTTCCTGTGAGTTTTTGTATTTGTTGTTTTATTAGGTTACTTTTTTGTATTCGTTTTTTAACGGAACAATCTTTTTTAATGATAACCGCAGTAGACACATACACACACACTGCACCCCAAAGCCCCCACACCTTATCTCTGTTAATGGTGAAACAGGATGACGAAAAAAGCGCTTGAAAAACCCTGGAATCACCACAATAAACACGGTTTCGACCAGCGCACCGCCAACATCCAATAAACACCTCACACAGAGGCACTCTGCTGTCGATAAACTCTGCTGGTCTAACCCCATCTCCCTATCCTGCTGTTCAGGAGCATCATAAAGTCCATCCTCCTCAAAAAGTTCAAAAACATTGTCTTTTTGTAGTCTATGGACTTACATAATTCGATATACAAACAAAATAAAAAATGCTAAATACAAGCATGAGGTATAACAATACAAACATGTTTACAAAGTAGCGTATGTTAATGTTGAAAAACATAATGTATATGTAGCAATCTTCGCTTCCACACACCACCTAGGTGTCTTTGATGGTCTCCTCCAAAACCAGGACACAGAGGGATGCTGCTTAAATCGGTATATTGCATAGTTTGGTGTAAAAGGATTCACAGAGCAGGTGTTTCAAGCATCCATGTTCGAGATCTCCAGAGCATGTGTGGTGAAGGCTGGTTTAACCTGTGCGCATTGTTTGCTAAATGCACAACATGTGTGGAGCCTCACCCAGCCCCAGAGTCCAATCAGTCTGACCCGGGCCAGGTGAGGCTGCTTAAACCAGCCATCAACCACACACATTCCATAGTATGTGACACTTGATTATTGTCTTGCAATAAGAGCGTTCTGATCTTTCTGAAGCGTCTCATCTACTAATGAAACTCATCCACCCTTTTGGTAAAATGATCTTAACTAAAAAGTTGTACGTGTGTTTGTGAGTGAATGGTGAATATTTCAAACATGCTCACATGTTGGAATTACATAATGTTCTTTTCAACATGTTCTGAATATGATCGTCTTCCAGTGCACAGAACAACCATGATGTTTGAGTCATGCAGCATTTAGACATTGAAATGGCACACTCACAAATTCACTCCCCCCCCCCACCTCCCTACACCAGGCAGCGCTGTGAGAGAGTTGTGTTGTCTCTATATTGTGTTCAAGAAAGACAAAGGACTCTCACTTTGTATTTATTCATGTGTGTGTGTGTTTGTGCATGAGTGTGCGGTGCGTGTGTGTTTGTGAGTATGTGTGTGGGCGTCCACATATTTATGCAGGTGTGTGCGAGCTTCTGTTTGTCTGTGTTTATATCGGTGTGTTTTTGTGTGTGTGTGTGTGTGTGTGTGCGTGCCTGTTTGTGTATAGGACCCTTAAGGGGGGTAAAGGAAGAGAGCATGAGCAGCAACTTGATACACAGGCATCTTCTCCATCACCCTGCTGCAGTCAGCGTCTTACCACGACCCTGAGTCCGTCTCTCCTCTGCCCGCATCCACACTCCCAGGGGTCTGCTTCGTGCTATGGCGGTCCCCTGGGTGCTACTGGGTGAGTGTGTGCGGTGAGGACTATCTACTCCACAAATAGATCTGTTGTGTCTGTGGGGGACCTTGAGTGGCAGCAGGGTGGGCGGGGGTGTCTTTAAAGATGACTCGATTCGGCCGTTTCCTCGCAGGCTGCCACCGCAGCGTCGGACGGAGATAACCTGTAAACCTTCCCATTAATCACGCTGAGCCTGGATCACAACGGCCCCTACAATGCACACACCGTCCCCGCAAGGACCCGGGAACATGTGTACGGATGTGTACGGTTGTGTAGTAATGCTGTGTAGTAAGGTTGTGTAGGAAGGTTGTGTAGTAATGTTGGGTAGCAAGGTTGTGTCAGGTTGTGTAAGGTTGTGTAGGAAGGTTGTGTAGTAAGGTTTTGTTGTAAGGTAGTGTAGTAAGATTGTGCAGTAAGGTTGTGTAGTAAAACTCTGCAGTAAGGTTGTGTAATGTTGTGTAGTAAGGTTGTGAAGTAACGTTGTGTTAGGTTGTGTAGACTTCCGCCCCGATATTAAGGGCTGCCCTAAAGGATCCTGTTTTGTTGTCCAAGACTTTGTTTCCACACAGTTTTACCAGCGAATTCTAGGAGATTGTCCTCAGTTTCTTGTTGAGCGAGCGCTTAGAGACTGACATGTGAGTCTAGGTCGTGTATGGTTGTGTAAGGTTGTGTAACCCCATGTACCGCATCTCTACCTATGGAAGTCACCTCCGAGGTCTGACTCAAACCCTGCCTCCCAGCTCTTGTGGGAGACACAAACTCCTTGCTGTGTTTGCTTGAGTCACCGCCCATCCAAACACTTTTTCATAACCCTTCTGTCGCCAATTGAGGCACCGTCCGGCGAGGGTAATTAGGTCAGAGGAGATGAAGGAAAGGGTTTGTTGAGAGAATGTAACCTTGTTATTCGAGTGGGTGAGAAAGTGCATACACACACCCGCATGCATGCGCGCAGGCACACACATGCGCACACACAAAAACACATGCATACACACACACAAAAACACATGCACGTGCACACACACACAAATACACACACATGGTCGTAGCACGCTACAAATGAATACATTAAAAAGGGAATGACAATTAAATTACATATTTTCTGTGTTGCTCCCTGAAATCCCAAAGGCAGTACCAACTGAATGGTGAGCATATTTGGATAAAGGGTGTTGATGCTGCTACTTTATAGAAAAGGCTGTAGTGTGGGATGTTTGGCTTAAAGTACAAGGCCATTCAGCTTCTGTTTTGACCAGTCCACCAACAGTGTCCAAAAGTTATCCTCTGCTCAATAGCGTAGCGTACTGTGTCCAGACAGCAACCGACATTCATTGTTTTCCAAAAAACTTAATTTAAAACAGGTCACAGATCGCTCCTGTTCTGTAAAAATAAAGTACTCAGTTGCACTGTTGTCTCTATTGTTTGCGATTTGAATAAGCTTTCAGAAAAAAATCGTTCAAACTTTTCTCCTTTACCCATTGCCGCACAATTTCAAGGATTTCTGATATCAAATGCAGCTCTTTATCGATCGGTAAAGAAGCGGCCAAACATCTTAAACATTACTTATTTTTGACAACTTTTTGAATAAACAAACATTTCCCAAATTTGGGAAATGTGGGAAACCTAAATTTGGGAAACCTAAAATGGCTATGCATTTTTGCCATTTTTTAAATTTGAAGACCTCCATCCTCCATTAAAGCATGGTAGATAACGACCATTTTCTCCAGACATTCAAAGTTCTTCCAATCCTCTTGCCACAGCCTTTGACATTTCTC
>OMKX01090380.1:0-10398 GCA_900302425.1 Brosme brosme
AGGAGACCTGGAAGAGAAAGCTGAGTCACGACACCGCAGGACGCATCGTCATCATCACAACCAAATATGGGCAGTCCCAATTTAACATGGACATCTTGAACAGCTAATAAAGGCAAGTCAAACGAGTGAGAGTGAGTGAGAGAGTGAGAGAGAGAGACAGTGAGAGAGTGAGAGAACGTTAGGGTGTGAGAGAACGAGAGAGCACGAAAGAGTGAGAGAGAGAGACAGAGAGAGAGAGTGAGAGTGAGAGAACGTTAGGGTGTGAGAGAACGAGAGAGCACACGAGAGTGCGAGACTGCGTGTGTGTGAGTGAGACCACTGACCTACGACGTCCAAGAACTCTGAGAAGGACTCTGCGGGCATGAGCTCGTCCTGGAAGGTTCGGAGCACGCGGTCGGAGGCCTCGTAGATGGGCATGTCGTTGTGGCGCACGTACTCGGCCAGGGAGAAGGACCAGCCGCCCTCTGTGTTGCTGGTGGGTACCTTCTGCACGGCCACCGGCAAACACAGACATTGAGCCAACGGAGCGGAGCCAATGGAGCACCAGGAGCCAATGGAAAACCAGGAACCGCCGGAATGAAGCCGATTGAAAGCCAGAGGCCAATGGAATGGAGCCAAAAAATGGAGAACAATGGTGAGTGTCATACTCCATCTGTACCTCAGCCATGTGTTAGTTCTTCTGCTTTAAACAAATGAGACATGCAGTGAATGCAGATGCATGTCAGCAGGTACGAGTGAAGCGTCTCGCTCAAGGATGCCAACAGCTAAGGCTACGGACACTGGGTCTTGAACCCAGTACCTTCCGGTTGAGAGTCTCACACCCGTGTCGCTGCACTAGAACTGATTTGTCATGTTCTGTACAAGGTGCATCTTGGATCGGTCCATGAAGGATACCATCCTAAGATCCCTATACTACACAGGAACAGCCACATGGACTCGGCCCCACTTACCCTGAACATGTCGTAAACCAGGTCTACCAGACCCCAGAAGAGGACAGGAGAGCGGTAGACAGCGTACTCCTTTGGTGTTTTATCTGAGAGTCTGACACAGAACACACCAGGTGCACACAGGTCAGCAGAAAGCATTTGGAATACATTATTACTCATTAACGTCACAGGAATAAGTATTAAACGTCGTAAATACAAAGTGGCATGTATCATTTATAAGCTTCCCAATCCCTTCATGGTTCCTACTTGTTGGTGGGGGCGGGGGACAGCTTGCGGGCGTGCGCGCTGATCAGGAGCCGGCGCAGGAAGTGGAGGCGGCAGGTTCTCCAGCGCTCGGGGGGCAGCACGTGCATGGCCAGGATGCAGAAGTAGTGGGGGCCGTCCACCTCGTAGGAGCTCTCCACCCACTTCTCGCACGGCTGCTCCTGGAAGCTCTGCAGATTCTTCTCCTCCCGCGACGTGGCCCTCGTGCTGTTGGGGGTGCGGGGGGGTTTGAGTGTTTAGACGGGGTCTTGTGTTGTTGTGTCGTAGCAGGGTCACTTCTCATTAGGGACGGCGCATGGTACGTACGTGTTGAGGACGTAGAGCACCGTGTGGAGGATGTAGGGGATGAGGTGGATGTTGCTCTCTCGGCCGCCTCCGCCCGAGTCCACGCTGAAGGACTGCTCGGTGGCGAAGCGCAGGAACAGCAGCTTGGTGTCGTGGATGTTGAGCTGGTAGGTGGGCTCCCGCTGGCCCGTGCACTCCTGCAGGTACGTGTTGTGCCTGCACCGCGGGGGGGGACAGAGGACAGGTTTATATTAGCCTGCTGTATGGTGACAACCATAGATAGTGTCCCTACGAACAAGACATTTATTTTTGTGTCGGTTTATTGGGACACCATTTACCCTAAATAGTGTCCTCATAAACCATTTTTTATTATAATTGCGTTGGTTTATAGGGACATTATTTAGGGTATCACTAACAATTAAAAAAGAGCAAGTTCATTGATCAAGAAGGAAATGTGAGAATAACCTGCCATGAGACCCTTTGTCAGCATGGATAATATAATCGTATTGCAAAAAAGCCAATGAATGAAGGAAGTACACGCCAATGAGCTGGATCAATTACAAATCCCATGTGTCGGTGTTTGTGGGGGAGTTCTCACCTTGCTAAGCAGGTAGCGAAGGCCGACTCTGGTACCTGGGGCCCCCACACCGGGAGCAGCCCGTTACACCTGGTGTTGGCGTTCTGGAGAGCAGCACTCTCCCACTCCTCTCGCCCACGGGCCAGCCTGCCAGAGGGGGGGTTATCCAACATTAACAACGGTCAAACAGAACTTCCACCAGATGTTTCCTTGAAAACGCAAAGCCAAAGCCAGGTTACAGTCGTAGTGGACTATGTTAAAGTGTGTCTCCTACCTGACTACAGCCAGGTGACAGTCGTAGTGGACTATGTTAAAGTGTGTCTCCTACCTGACTGCAGCCAGGTGAGTCGTAGTGAACTATGTTAAAGTGTGTCTCCTACCTGACTGCAGCCAGGTGACAGTCGTAGTGAACTATGTTAAAGTGCGACACGGTGCTGTAGCCCTGCTGTTTCCGGGGCTTATTCTCAAACTCCTCCAGGGTGACTCGCTTGGTGTGGGTGTAGATGCCCAGCACCTTGGTAGACTGGGGAGAGAGAGGGGACAGACGTCAACATACCAGCAGAGACAAGGACGTCCAAACACTATCTTTATTGGGATGAATCTACTTTCCGAATAACTTGTTGAATTTGAAAATAAATAATTAAAAATAAACCTAAAATAGATCCCACTATATTATTTACAGAACGCTTTGTAAAAGGCAATAAATATTTCTATGACTAGTATCAAACACATAATAATAAATTGTATTTGTCAAGCACTTTTCTAGGTACTCAAAGAAGACATTAAAACATTTGAAACCATACAAATGACGGGGCAGAAGGAGGGACCGAGAGCTGAGGGGGGTCAGATGTTAAGGCAACACATCCACCTATAAACGTGTACGGAGGTGTGTGTGTGTGTGTGTGTACCTGGAACTTGTAGCCCTCTCTACAGATGCAGCAGGTCAGCCCTGGCTCCTCAATCAGCTCCTCCATCTGCTTCAGCAGGGGAGTCTTGGTCACTACCTGACCCTTCTCGTTGGTCTGAAACACAACACATCGCTATGGAGACGGCTGCTCACAACAACAACAACAGCAAAACGATTATCCCCTAATACAGAGGGAACAATAATAAAAGCGATATTATTTCCCATTAAATGAGAACTATGTTCATTTTATATAGCACCTTTCTGAGCAAAAGTTACAAAGTGCTTAGCAGCCAGCCAGCACCAGCCAGCCAGCACCAGCACCGGCCAGCCAGCACCAGCCAGCCAGCTAGCTAGCAACAGCAAGCCGTGTCTAGGGGAGGGCTACGTACGGTCATGCCCAGTGTGCCCAGGGCCTTCTGCCTCATAGCCATGGCCATGCGTTTCTTCTCGGCCCGGGTCTCGCGGCGAGCGGCGTCGATCTTCAGGTTGACGTTGGCGTGCTCGCGCAGCGCCTCCAGCAGGTTCTCCGCCAGCGTGCCGATGCCCTCGTCACTCGACACCTGCTCCAGCTTGTGGAGGTTGGTGATGGAGTCAGTACCGATCAGCGCCTGGAGGGGGGAGACGAGACCGTGGGAGATGTTTCCACCAACTGTTTACCGCCATAGAGCCATAGAGTAACATGTGAACATGAATCTTATTTTATTCATTTATTTAATATGGTCTTAATTCAGGCATTTATTTATCGTTTCCTTTATCAATAAAAGGTGATAAGAATTCTACATTCCAAAAACATTTAATTTGGGGTGGGGTTGCATCTTCCTAGGTGGGTGCTATGTTCCTGGGTGGGGTTGCATCTTCCTAGGTGGGTGCTATTTACCTGGGTGGGGGGGTGCTGGGTAGCGAGGCCTCGGAGGAGTCTCAAGATGAAAGGCAGCGCTGGTCTGGAGAGGAACTTCTTCCACACGTCAGCGTCCAGACTTGATGATAAAAGCACAGACACAGCAGTGAGGGGACCAGAACATACATCCCCTCTATGGGCCACACAGTGCAGTACCAGCATCAAATATTAGCAGTAGCAAATATTCATAATTAAGATTCATTCATGAGATATTTCCATCTATCAATCTATTAAAAAAAAAGAGGTAAAAAGGTGGAAATGGGTTGAAATGTTTTTTGATTCATAATCCATCAATGGAGTGAATTAGGTTGATGCAGTATTAAGTCATGCTTAAATTATTAAGACACAAATCTGCAATGAAAAAGTGGTGATCGGTGCATGCCCGTGCATCGACTCTATTGGACCAATCAAGAACAAGCAACTGTAGACGTTTCCCCCGAATACGCAAACCCATTAGGAGCGAGGCATTGAGGAAACGTTCAACAACAGCCCATTTGCGTTTAAACAAAGAACAACGGGCGGCCACAGAGCTGGACGTACTTTTTGGCATTAGGGATATGTTTCTTCATGTAGTCCAGGGCACTTTGGCTGATCCCCTTCTGGAGGATGAGGTCCTTCAGCTGATGGCCGTTGCTGTTGTTCTTGATTCCCGCGGCGATCTTGCAGAAGCAGTCCAGGAAGACCTTGTCATCCGCACTGTGTTCCTCATCGTACCTGGAGAGAGAGCCACGCGTGAGTGCTGCTTCAACACAACTCAATGTAAAACACAATGCGTTAGACAAAAACACGACTTCAAATACATGGATTGTGAGGAAGTGAGGATAAAAGAGTTTGTATAAAACGCTGCGTGACTCCAAGGGGACTCAATGGGCTTTACTTGTCGAAGCTGCAGCAGGGCTTGAAGCGCTCCACCAGGATGCGCATCTTCTCCAGCTCCCCGAAGGACAGGTAGGGGATGATGCGCAGCAGGCCCTGCAGGACGCTGGGGTTGGAGCGCACAAACGGAGTGTTGATCTGGTCCAGCAGCATCACCAGCTGGTCCTTGTCTCCCGTCAGCAGCAGGTTACTCTGGGAGGAGGAGAGCAAGATGATCGTGATTCCGCGGCACTAGCTTTGTTCTTTTACTCACCGCCATTAGAACAACACCGTTAGTTTATTTCTCTAGTGGATTAGTAAAGTTATGTTATTTCAGCAATTCTGGTAGATGAGAACTGTGGGAAGTATAAGAAAGATAGTTGCCGGCTCACTTGGGATTTACAGTAAAAAAATTATATATATACCCTCAATGACCAAAGATTACTCTTAGATCCAAAAAAAATGTTTCTAATGGAAGAGGGGTATCTGTCGTATTTCAAGCGAAAGCGAGGAGGAGATGAGATTCCCCAACTGCCATTTCAGGACAGTTAACGCCAACCTCATTTCATGGAACCCCACAATCTGAACTAGGACCTTTGTGTACTGTTTGACCTTCGACCCTAGGCTCTAGAGGTCTCACCTTGTCTTCTGAGATCTCAGCGTTAGCTTCGTCCAGGATGATCTCCATGATGCTCAGCACCTGCTCCGCTATGGACGCCCCTCCGCTGTCCTTGCTCTCCTGCTCCGCCACCAAGGCCTGGAGGAGGGGACACAAGCAGCCTGGGGTTTAGGGACTGGACAACAGGACCCATACTATTTTAGGACTTTCGGACTTCCTTCAATTATAAAATATGACTTTATTCATCCCTGCAGGGAAAATCAGCAGAACACTTGACATGACAGTGAAAATTATTTCCAATGTCGGACTGAATGATCAGATTTGCATTAAATGATGTAGAACAACATCACCATCCGATAGTAAGTGATTAAAACTTGGGGTCCATGTTCTCACCAGGTTGAGTGTTCCCAGCATGACGTTGAGTGTGTTCATCTCTGGTCTGACCAGCTGCTGTCTGTTCACCTTTACCTTCACACAGTAGCTGAACAGCTTCAGCAGCACCTGGATTTACACACACGCAAACATTAAGGTTAAAAGACATTCTGGATCAGGGAATATGACTAGTAGTCAAATGAACGGGCAGGTTTGTACTACTGCAGTCCTAGTTCAAAGCCTCTATGTTTGAGACTAATGGAAATATTATTCATTATTTTTGTTGTATGTACGTGACGTTGCCAATACTGGATGTAGTCCTGAATATTAGCTATATTAATGTACAATAAGATCCACAACCATCCACAATAATCCAGTTGCTGATCAATTTAGGGTTTGTAGAGTTTTGCATGTGTGCGTCCTGACTTACGGTGAGAAGGTGCCTTCCTTGTTTGAAGTCTTTGATTCCCGACAGCCGGTTCAGCATACACTCCAGCCCCCGACACTGGGCCATCACACCCGCCATCTTGTACACCTCTTCGTCATCCTCCTCTTCGTCTACAATATGAGAACAAATTCAGCATTTAATTAATGTTTTTTCCTGCATTTCCATCATTTTGAACTTCTTCCAAAACACAGAATAGTCATGCAAATTATGTATGGTGTTAACTGTGGTTGAGTCCATTAATGTAAACTCTGTATAGTGATACCTGTGGTTGAGTCCATTAATGTAAACTCTGTATAGTGTTACTTGTGGTTGAGTCAATTAATGTAAACTCTGTATAATGTTACCTGTGGTTGAGTCCATTAATGTAAACTCTGTATAATGTTACCTGTGGTTGAGTCCATTAATGTAAACTCTGTATAATGTTACCTGTGGTTGAGTCCATTAATGTAAACTCTGTATAGTGTTACCTGTGGTTGAGTCCAGCGATTCAATGAACTCCTCGGTAGCGTCACCCAGCAGGCCTCTCATGCGGTAGATGATTCTCATTGGTTCACCCTGCCAAGAAAAAAAAAAAAACGAATTTGTTAACCAAGATATTAATATTTGCCATGGCTACCTTTAATCTGAAGGTAAGGGCCTGGGAAAAGCCCCTTTGATTACTTCACAAAGTAACGACAATACCGATCCGGGTGGTACAACAACCATCCGTCTCTCCTGGCTTCACTAAAACAGTTGTTATGAATATAGTTGGTAGATGGTTAGATCACCCAGACCCATATTGTCCTTTCAAAGTTAATTAAATCCATATCCATGATAGGACTCACCTCATTGGTGGGGCACCACACCTTCTTGTAGACCTCGGCGACAGACAGATCCAAGCTGATGATTTTGTTGTTCACCAGAAGCTAGGGGGGAAAGATATCTTTTAAGTTTTTATAAGTCTATGCATTTATATCTTTAATATTCATAAATGCTGCTATAGTGCTTGGGGATATCTGCTAGAGGTCTGACCTCTCCCACATTCTTTCAACATTGTATGCTAGTATATGTATGTATGTATGTTTAGTAGTACTAAATAATGCTAGGGCCTGGTCATGTGACTGCAGGACAAGGGTCCGGTCATGTGACTGCAGGGTAAGGGTCCGGTCATGTGACTGCAGGGTAGGGCCTGGTCATGTGACTGCAGGGTAGGGCCTGGTCATGTGACTGCAGGGTTAGGGTCTCGTCATGTGACTGCAGGGTAGGGCCTGGTCATGTGACTGCAGGTTAAGGGTCTGGTGGAGCGCTGACCTCCATGCCACTGTCGTCCTCCAGCAGGGCCACCAGGTCACAGTCCTGGCAGATCTTGTTCTTGATGTCCCTCATGAGGGGCCTGATGCCCGGCTCGTTGCTGCTGTACGGGTTCCCCGGCATGCGGCCCTGCAGGAAGTCCTCCTGCTGGGGGTCCTTCTCCAGGGTCACGAAGAACTCTGTCACCTCGTTCTCCTCCTGGAGGAGGTGGAGGGGAGAGACATGGGTGAGGGGGTGATCTCTGTCATACAGCAGCAGACACCTACTATAGTGGTCGGTGAGACCACGTCTTTATTCATTTTATATTATAGCATTAGATGAGCGCATTATATTTTCAATTCATCTGCTAATGACACTACTGTTTAACTATTGAGTATTTTGGAGACCCTTCTATCCGAAGTGACCTGTGATGAAGTCAGATAACAATAAGAAGCTGGTTGGTTATCCATCCTGCTCAAGGACGCCAACGACCGCGCTGCAGTGAGCTTTGTTTGACCTTCACCATTCGGTCCGATCAACGTCTCTTGTGAGGCGGTGTGTGGAGCGTAACGGTGGGTGACACTCACAGGGTAGATGATGCTGCACAGCCGCTCAAAGATGAACACAGGCGTCCGGTAGTCGTCCAGGTCGTAGCGCTTAGCGGTCTCGATGCACACCGCCATGAAGGCCTTGGTTTCAGACTCCGTTCCTGTACATACGTGAGTAAATCATTTATTTTATCCCAAACAAGGGGCCTTCATTGGTGTTCTCTGATGAATGCCGTCAGCAGGGAATTTATATTTAACCTTTAGAACCGTTTAGGGTTCACAGGTCAGGTTAGAATAACCAGGACTGAACCTAAAATGCAATTACTGTAAAATAGGATGGTAACTGTTTGGGAGTTTATATATTCCTTATTTGAGTCTTTATCATGACATTGAGGTAATATGTAACAGAAGTGGACAGAATCATGTGCTTAACTACAACCAAACATCCTGTAAGGGCTTCACAGGCCCACATTTGAACACACCCCTAACTCCAAGCTCTCTAAAAGGAGAGGGAAAAAATCCCCAAATCCAAGGCAAGAAACCTGGAGAAGGAACACAGAAGAGGAATCCCTCCTTCCAGGGATGGTTTGAAATCAATATTTCTATTAACTGCCGGGCCCGACCCACGCACCCACCCACCTGTGGTCATGTCCTCCAGCATCTCCAGCAGCATGTCCTGGGTCTCATCGATGAGCTTGGTGCGCTGGACCACCAGCTTCCTCAGACACAGGTAGCCGTTGAGCACCGTGCCCACCAGCCGGCTCTTGAAGTGCCGCTTGATGGACTCCACCTCCACGAACGATGACAGCAGCCCTGGAGGAAACCATTCACATTGTGTCAAAAGGTGTCAATTCGATAGGTATGACAGAGCACTTTTTAATCTCAACAATGGGTGGTAAGTGTGAAGCTCAAATTAATCTCTAAGGATGGAAAAATAATAATAATCAATTCATGTGTGTATCAGGATTATTTTCTTTGAATACTCAAAGAATTAAGCCCAAAACGTCAATGTAATCCTAGTGGAAGCAAATGTAGGGTACTGTCCTACAGCGCATGCTATAGTGTATGCGCCAATAGTCAATTTGCACCAACCATGTTCTGTTTGGCCACATTCATTTAAAAAGCAATGGAAGTGACCAACAGACCTGTAGAACCTGAACCCCAACAATCACCTTATTGTTATACCATACCAAATATTAAATCAGATAAAAAGCTGACACAAATATCTTTGTAACATCTTAGCGTGAGGCATCTGCCGATTCCCGTCGCTAGTAACCTATAGCAAAACATACCTGTCAAACTCTTGAGGGCGTAGCCTTGCTGGAGGTCAGTGCTCAGCGTAGCTTCTTCCAGAGAGAGCAGGTTGGCGATTTCCTACACAGAGATACATAGAGAGATGCTGCTCATGAATAACTGCTTCTGTAACACTTGGTGGTCTGCCAGTTTAGAATACATTAGGAAAATAGAGGCATTCAAATGAGCTGTTTGCTGGCGTTTTAAGAGAATATATATTGAATATGAAACAATGCCCTTTGGATTGCTCAATTGTGTATACATGGGTTTAATCATCATCCTTGAATCATCACTAACAGTTGTACAACGGTATTCCTATTAGCAATGTTTTCCTGAAGGTCGGGACCATGGCATCAACACTTGGATTAAAAACATCCACCAACGGGCATATATATATATATATATTAATTCATGGAGCATCTAGTCACCTTGGTGATGAGGTTGCCGATGTAGGGCAGGACTCCCCGGGCAGCCAGGTACACCTTCCAGTGGGCTGGCTTGATGAGCTTCTGGTACAGACCCAGGTACTCCACCGCACACTCCCCTGCCACACTCAGCTCGTCCAGGTAGCTGATACACACACACACACAGTCAGTACAGTGTACACGGCATACAAGCATCGGTAGCAGAATAACCCCAGCCCAACCAGAGTCAACAATTGAGTAGAAAGATTTAACCAAGTTTGAAATTAAATGTGAGAATAAAACGATGTTGCAGGATTCAATCTGGTAAATCCACAAAAATTAATACATTTCTATTACATATATATATCCCTGAAACATTGTTTACCAAGCAAAATAACCAATTAACTAATTGAATCATTTAATGGAATAATTTCCAGATCCATTGTGTCCTGCACCCAGCACCATGCAGCCATATTGCATGGTGAACCCTAGTAGGGGGGCTCCTACCTGGTGAGCAGGTCCAGGACTTGCTGTTTGCGGCTGGGGATGGTGGTGAGGGCCTCCACGATGGTACATGCGGCCTGCCTGGCTGCTTGGGTAGCAGGCGTGAAGAGCACCTTTAACACATACACACACAAGTTGTCATGACTAAACAGAGTACCTTCAACACGCACACACACGTTGAGATGACTAAACAGTGCACAGAGCACCT
>OMKX01090388.1:0-13917 GCA_900302425.1 Brosme brosme
TTAACCAGGGGAGATCCAGAGAGTAAACTATTAACCAGGGAGATTCAGAGAGTAAACTATTAACCAGGGGAGATTCAGAGAGTAAACTATTAACCAGGGAGATTCAGAGAGTAAACTATGAACCAGAGAGTAAACTATTAGATTCAGAGAGTAAACTATTAACCAGGGCGATTCAGAGAGTAAACTATTAGATTCAGAGAGTAAACTATTAACCAGGGGCGATTCAGAGAGTAAACTATTAATCAGGGGAGATCCAGAGAGTAAACTATTAACCAGGGGAGATTCAGAGTTGTGTGTTTCATCACGCAGGTGTTTTTGTGTGGTGTATTTTTTTTAAATAAATTGAGTTAGTGGTAATTGCTTTCCTTTCTGTAACTGTTTACAGGTTGCATTCTAAAATTGTTTAACAAACATTTTTTAAGAGTCTAGGAAATTGGTCCATTGTTTACACACATTTATTTTTATCGGTTAACAGTTAATGACGGCTTTACGCATGTCAGAAAGGAAAGTCAGAATTAGACCTCATTATATTAGCCTATAATATAGTAAATTAGGCTAATAGTAGGGGTTAATAGTAGGGCTCTTCTGGTGTTTCAAAGCTCGATTCTTGGGGTCACTTTCGGAATAGATACAAAAAACGTTTAGGAAATTGTGAATCGATTCAGAATCACATAAGATAAGAATCGAGATACATCCGTGAATCTAATTCCCCCCATTCTTAGCTAATAGCCTACATTTGAAGTCAAATTGAATGCAGAGACTTCCATGAATGGACGCACATATTGTGGTCATATTGTGAAAAGTCAATTAGTTTGATGAGGTGGTCAGCCATTTAGTTGAGGGGCTTCACCTGGACAGCTGTGGGACACCCTGTATGGGCGGGTCATACTCATCGCTGTACATGCCAGTTGGTACGGTCCCCCAGGTGGGCTGGTGAGTGGCCGATCCATCACACATCTGTAAGTGCACATTTAAGTTTGCCTAAACGTGCTGAGCTGAAGACGTAAGTCTTGTGCAGCCTCAGGTGTCGCCTGTATTATGTATGAGTATGCATGTTCTGGCATGACAGGTGGGAAGTGTCAGGGAATGCCCCTGCCTCGTTACCATGTCCTGATAGTAAAGTGATGTTGGTCTCTTCACTATTAATAGAAATCATTAATTAATGTTGTGCCGGGCTGGTTGATTGCCTGTGTCTAATTGCCGAACAGACATGCAAAGCTCATGAGGCAAAACCATAACTATACTGTACATGCTTAAAGAAACGATACACCAAAACGATACCTCAAACAAATTCTAGGCAAGGAGCTTTTCTTCAAAAACAAAAGACCTACGCTTCGCGATTTTTTTGGCCACAACACAATAGCTTCTCAAAACAATAATGTCAAGTTAACGCGGTTGCCTGGAGCAGGAGTAGAGTGGTGGCTCATCTTCTGCACGCTGAGAACCAGACCTCGAGGTAGAGCCAGAGATATCTGCAGATGACTAAAGCACAGCGCAATGCTTCCTGGCATCATCACACACATCCGGTTACACCTATAATTACACATATGCTATCAGTAATATCCCCTGGAGCCGCCGACACTCTCAGCCGCGCTCCAACGCATGCAGGCCGGCACGCCTGCTGCATGCCTCTCCATATTCATTACTGATCGCAAGAAGGAGAATATCTCCAAAGTATGTGTGCACGTGCATGTCAATGTGTGCAAGTGCCTGTGTGTGAATGTTTGTGCGTGCAGGTGTGAGCAAGTGTGTGCATGTGAATGTGCATGAATGCCTGCACATCCACGTATGTGGATGTGTGTGCATGAGTGCATGCGAGTGTGCGCATGCATTTGTGTGCACACGCATGGGTGTGTAAGTGTGCCCACACATGCGTCGCTGCGTGTGCATGCACATGCATTTGGAATCAAGCCATGAAAATGTGTCACTTTTGGGAAAGATTAATTTGCAATTTAATTTGCAAAGGGTGGTTATTTATTCATGCGACTGGCTTTACCTAAGGCGTAGAACATTAGGATATTTTGATACTAATCCATAGTGCCATGTTTTGACACTGACAGCATTTAGCTAATTGAAAATAGTTAGACGATGTAAATCAGGGATGAGTCTAAGTTTAGAAAAGGTAAGAAGAGCAGTTTGCCAAGATTCGGTGTTGTGCGATAGTGACACAAGAAAATAGAACATTTCCAAACCCAAAGCACGTCTCAAGTAAAAACATCTATGACTAATAACTACAAATCGACATGCACGTCTCATTAAGATTATTAAAACTGACAAGATGATTAATACCTTGCCTGTAGCAAAAAGCCCATTCCAATCTGTATTTAGCAGATTACCAGGTTGTGATTTTAACATTAAATACCTTAAGAAGGTTATTCAATCTTCAAACCCCATCATCCTTCTACACCCTTTATTTTGAAATAGGGATTAGACAAGCAATTGAGATTTTAACAATAAAATAGGTAGGGATTTTAAATACAACATGTAGCGTCTCGTTTTTACTAATAATAGGTGCATCAACGAACAGGGGCAAAACGACATCACTTGAACACATCAATATTGCTTTAGAAAATGAAGCTACACTGACCTCTAGAGGCCAGACATTGCAATAGAGTCCTCACATATTCCCTTCATTATAAGAGGCAACACTTGAATCAATGATTGCCAAGAACAGCCTCGTTCTCATGGCCTAATGCTGGGTCAGGCCTCATGGATTAGAGCATACTGGCTCTTCCTGTGGTTGCATGTTGCTGAACAACAGTATTATCAAAACAAAATGTAATTTTACATTTGTATTTATATAGATACACATTTATAAATGTATTTCTGGGACACAAAGTTTCTACTTTTATTGGACAAAGTCACAAAGCTAGGGTAATTTCCAGGTACAACAACTAATTATTTACCATTTAATCTACAAAGAGAAGACAACGAAATGCCAGAAAAGACGATATGAGAAAGCAAAATTCTTTGCAGCCTAAATGTTCATGCCTGATTTGCACGAAAATGAATATCTTCCCTATGAAGGTTGAATGTTAATCATGTAGCTCTTCTTTGGCTCTCCCAGTAAATCACATGGTGCTGCCAACTTGTTCCCCACCCCTGGCCTGACGAAGATGATGTCACTGGGATGAGGTGCTGTGTGAGGGTCACTGAAGGGGATCCGATCGATGAGTAGACTTAAGTCAGGTTACAAGGTAACAAGTACAACCCTGCCCTCCCCCGTATTGATAAACCAACAGATAAAGTCTGTTAACCGTTGTCCTAAAGAGTATCGAGTGAAACTACCAACACTGGCGAAACAATTTAAACTGTATGCTATGACATATGAAGTAATCCGTATAATTAGTTTAAAGGAGACCTATTTTACCACCAGGTGTGAAGTTGATTATCCATGATGAGCTATGACATAATCAACCCTGTAGCTACATCACCTCAAGGGGGTGTGTCGAGTGGTAGACTGAGCTACCCATCATGCAACTGGGCGGACACTCGCACTTGTGATGTCAATGCAGGATTTATATATGTAGGTATGGATTGATGTAGTACTGCATTACCTGGGGGTGTGTCTAGTCAGGAGACCATTGGTTAAACGCAGGATGTGTACACTATATACCTTATACCTACAGCCCAACACGGGTCTATTGGACCGGCTGTGAGGGCTAATGGATTGGTGCAGAAAACCACAGCAAAACATTACAGGAATCAAAACGCCCATGAGCCAAAACAAGAGGAAGAATCTGATACTCTGATTAAGACAAAGTGGGCAAACCACCCCGAAACTGCCAGACGAATGTCATTATTTGATACGGCAAAATGTTCTCGGTTTCACTTTCTGGTGGGTTTCTCGATTTACAAAAAATAAATGAAAAGCGATTGTTAAAATTGCAGGCTCACAAACAAAAACATTAGCAACCACTTCATCGACATATCACATCAATTCAACACAAATGATGAAATTGAAGTTCAGGTCGGTGAATCAGCGAATGAGAAAATGAGAAAAAAACACATGGTTGAGGACTGAAAGAAAGGTAGAGGCCTCATCAGAACAGTCCAGATCAATAGTAGATAAGACTGCGTCGCATGTTCACATCACGCTGGTCAATCAACCCTTCAATAAACAGACCATCTGACCACTGAGGCTGCCCAGATACATCCTTACCACGGTCAGTTTGTTCAAACCAAGACAGATACAGCAGATTACACACGCATCTCACGACAAATGTGCAATCAAATCGTTAAAATGCAATAATTTCAAACAGCCACTCTTCCCAGTTGTTTAGCTACTGCCTGCAGGTACAAAATACATTTAAGAAAAAAGAAATATATATGGCTGGTTAAATAACTTTGGCATTATTAGCCGTTCAAACTGAACTCTGTTGCCTTTACCCTCCAGCTGCAATATCCACACAGTGCCAATTCCCCTGTAATTGCTGGGATAACACGTTTAGTGCCGACCCCCACAGATATGTTCACAGGCGGGGGCTCTCCAGTGGACCAGGAGTGCCATTTTGTGGACGGACGGTGAAAATGTTGACTCATTCAGCGGGGAACCCTGAGTGTCTATCATGGTCACCACACCTCTGGAAAAATAAAAGGGCCAAACGAGAGGAGAAGTCGAGGGGTTCTTATTAAATGAGGTAGGTGTCAGGACAATTTAACACTTTGAGAGAGGTACGGGAGTACTAGAGGAGTGCTGGTCAAGTACTGCTACTTCTGTTCAGATCTGAGGCACTTGCATTTTGAGTTGTTTTTTTTGGGTGATTTTCTCATTCATTTTACTCCATTACATTTCAAGGCAACGGTTCAAATGCACCCGACACTTATTCAAAAAAATTGTTTATTTTATTCAGCCATTATTCTACTCAAAAGGATTTTACTGCCAAGTGATTAAGCAAAATATATTAATATATAAGAAGAATAGAAGGTCATGATTTATAACCGGAACTCGTTAAGTACCATCTTTGAAGTACTGCAATTTCACTAAAGAAAAATGGTCAATGGAGGGACTTGACCTTTAGATTGAATTTTTTGTGGGTCTTTCTACTTAATAAAAGGTGTAATTATTCCGACGCTGTACTGGGACGGGCCCCTTGGAGTCCGGTTAACGTGTCAAATTGCATCTGCAACATCTTCATCGGCATGGTTTGGCATTTCCATAATTCATTGCACACAATATGTAAATAGGGCAATTTGTGTGTACAAGCTGATGTTTTTTAATTGCTAGGAAATGTGTCAGGGTGTTCTTCGTTGTCAGTCAGAAATCTATTTGCATACAGCCACAATTAGAGCTGCAACAAGCCGATTCACAACAAGCCGCTTCACAACAAGTCGCCGTGGGATACAGCCCCAATTACCTGCGGACGGGTTGAAGTGATCGGACCGCACGCGTGGACGAGCTGGACGGAATTCTCACCACGGACAGAAACCCAATTTTCACCGCAGAATCGCATTGGTAACACTTGCACATACAGCCATACTCTCCGTAATCTTCCAAAATATCTTCCTAATCCTATAGTTTAAGGTCCCCTTTACCAAAGATTCTGTTCTTGACAACTTATTATAGCAAGCCTATAGTTTCTGTAATTGGTTGGGATTTAGTGCAGCCCAGAAATTTGTGTTGCCTACATCTAAAACGGCACCAGAAGACCGCTGTTGGGGTGGACTGGTTTAGTACGAATGACAGAACTGGGTTCACAGAGGTCAAAACAATTACAACTAACGAACCAGACTGGCTGGGTAGAACATAAAAGTGTGCCGTGTGTACATGCATGCCTGCGTTTGTGCACATAAACACTGGAGTACCGATCTACCTGGCAGGTTTGGGTGCGTCATGACCGATATGTATTGAAGACGATAACGTCCCATCCAGTCTATTCATTTAACATGCTGCCTCTGGTCAGACTGCTGCAAATTAATAAAAAAAAACATTAAGTTTAGTAATTAAACACCGACATGAAGCATAATCGGGGATAACTTAAGGAATAGGTCAGTTCTGCTTGGATTATCAAAATGCAGATTCATCTCAACAAGACGTAGGAGGTTTCTCTTCAATGCTACATGTTGGTGGTTGAGGAAGGAGTGACTTGACCAAGTTAGTTCAAGAAGTTTTATCAAGCAAGTGAAACAATCAGACAATGAATTTGAAAATGAAGTAAAACAGATGAAAGCCTTCCTTGGTACATAGCCCGGTTCTGAACCAGGAAAGTAAGCACAACATCATTTGCATTCTACCTCCCTGTACTCCATTAGATAAGGAAAGTACGCATTGCAAAAAAAGAAATAGCATCAGTAGATCCAAACAAACACTCCTGTTGGAATAGATTTGCACAACCTGAGGTCTGTTTCATAAAGTTTGTCACCCCAATGTCTAAAAGATAGGAAAGTTGAAGTAATTAGCCTAATTTGAAGCATCATATTCTTTGAGTACTTTCTCGTGAAAGCACTTAACAGTTTACAGGTCTTTCAACATTTCAACTGCACAACAGCCGACAGCAATATCCATTCGTTTGCTGTGGCCGATAACGACAATTAAAAATAATATTATTCTTTCATTTGTAAAAAGTGAAGAGGACAAAGGTTTTAGACTACAGTTTATTCACTTTAAATTTTGCAAACAAGACAGGTCATTTCAGTGAACTTTTAGCCAGGATATATCAAATAAAATAAAATATATTTCACTATCTTCAAGTAGGCCTTCTTACTGGAAATCAGGTCATAGGCTACACATTAAAGTAAAACACTGACTAAAGACCCCCAAAACTCAACAGAATGCACCACAAAACAGTCCTTGTTAGCCTATCCAACATACAGTATCAGCCAGAAAAATGACAATCAATAAGTGAACTGTAGCAACTGTCTGCGATGCGTTTTATTAAAACGGAACTGCAAATGTCACAGCGCATCACGCAGCCTAGCAGACCGCTACTGGTGAAGCGGGGAGGACTCAGATGGTGTTACTGGGAGGGAATGAGTGGGAGATCTTTCTTAATAAAAAGCAGCATCTCCGCTTTCTCACACGCAATCCTGTTTGGCTTTTCATCGATCACATGGCCAGCAGCAGAGATCAAACGCTCGCTGTCCACACTAGTTGGAGGGGCAGACAGGTATTTGCACGCAGCTTGGACCAGCATCGGGAAGCAGCTCTTAGTTTCCAATATTCCACCGACATCTCCTTTCTAGGAATATGGGGGGGGAAATCCTTTGCAGATACAATAAATACAGAAAAGCATGTTATGTTGACTGTATAAACCTATTCAAAACTAAAGTATGCCGACTATGCTATAGGTCTATCAAGTAAGACAGACTAATTCCACCTCCGCCTTTCTGCTGCGCCTGCGCCACTCTGTCGCTCTCTCTCAGAAATCCTACATGTTTAGCAACAAACTATTCCCATCTCTCCGGGGACGCTTTTCTTGTGGCTGATCTTTGATCAACAATTATTAAATTCTCACTAATCGGCCAATAATAAATCGCCCAAAAGTGAATCCACGCTAAAAATATCCCAACACAGCTCCAGAACATAATACAATTAACCAGAGAGTTGCAATGGAAGCGACCTGTATATAGTTTGCACATTTCCCTGGAGTGCTGGCACAAATCCAACACAAACCCACTCAAAGTTAATCTATGAAGCAACAAGTTGTTGAAATGCTTCCGATAATATTTGCTTCAGATTAATTTGGTTAAATTTAAGCCCTTAAGGTAAGGGGACGACTCCCAGCTAGGAGTGTTGCAAGTTCATTTACACCCACACATACATGGTTTGGACAAATGAATGACTTGGCAAATCAAAGGATTTGATTGGTCCAAACATACACACTAAGTGTAATAGGTATTGTGTGTAGCAGGCAGAGTGTGAAGCTCTGCGTGGTAATGATTGTGCGATTGGAGGTGTAGGTGTAGCAGTGGGAGCCAGGGGTCTTCAGGGTGGACGGGGCCCCTGTGGATTGATGCAAACATGTATGTCAGCTAGTTTCACACGGTAAACATTTGTGCTGAAGGATAAAGAAGCCATTTTCATAACCAAACTACGCTATAATTTACAGCACAGTGTGATTATAAAAACAAACCCAAGTTAAAATATGCTCTTCTCGTCAGCCTGCTTATCCATGTCAATACACTGATGAGCAGAACGGCCATTACAGCTGCCCACCCTCGTTATACTCGGGTAGGGGCCCAGAAGAGAGTATTGTTCACCCCAAAGAAATCTAGAATAAATGTTCTTTCAGTGAAAACATTCTAGCGGCTCTAAACGTCTGTGTGTTGTGGTTTGCTGCCAAAGTCATTAGAGCAGATCCACAAAGTACTGCGTGACCACATTTCGAAAAACAAAAACCTGGCCAGAGAGGAGTACACAAACCAAACAAAGATATTTAGTGGGTGGCTGCCACGGGCCCAGGAGTGACTTCATTAAAACACAACTTTTACCAAAGTACACAGGTCCATTGAGATGTTCCCAGGGAAGATGGGGCTTCAGGCATTTTATGAAGATCAGGAGGGATTTTGTAGCTGCCGTCTCGGATACGTTTAGCCTCCCTTTAAGAGACAGACATAAATATCACAGCACTCACCATCTTCTCTGCACCAGGGCCTCCTGTCCGCAGCACGGCCATCTGCTCTTTCCTTTGTCTACATTTGAAAGGAAATAAATAAACTTTATTGATCCCTCAGAGGACATGAGTCACAGCGAGAAGAACAAGCAGAAATAATAAATCAAGGGTGAACAATGCACAGGATGCAAGCAATGTTTAACATACAATATGTATATAATGTGGGGAGGAAACTGTGCAGCAGTCGTTTGCTTTAGTCGTATACTTGCAAGAGGATGCAAAACAAGACAGAGTAAGAGATTCATATTTATATATTTGCCGGAGTCACAATTATCAAGATTTATAAGACTTATTAAAAGCTTCCAACAATTGTTGGGAGTCCTAGTCCCTTCTGTATGCAGCATGACTGGTTTAGCTTGCAGAGAGAGTGTTCAAATAACAAACAAGCAACCAAAACCTGGCTGCATCCCTGGGGTTTGACAAGGATAATTTAGCATACGCTTTTATACTCGCAAAATGACCAATTAGTGACTTGGCAAACTCATTTATAAAGTGACAATTCGACTGAGAGTCAACCATCCTAGCCAATACACTATCCTGTTGCTCAGGACAAGCTGAGAGTTCACCTTTTCTGGATGGATGGAAGGGGGGCATCTTCGGTTGAGCAGCAATCTTCGGCACCAGTCCCTCCTTCAATTCTAGTACCAAACACACCAGTAATCTTTTACTGACAAACATGGTTACTCAAGTAATGTCAGATTCCAGGTTAATGCCATAGTTAGAACAAAAACATAAATGGACACTTCTATAAACTATTCTAGAGTCAAACGACTACCAGTATTTTGCATAAATAGCCATTTTAGTGATTGGCTTCGATCCTGGTTTAACCCTATTCAATATAGAAATTACTACCTTTGTTAACATGAACACCATGACCTTACATCAGATTCAAAACAACTTTATCAATACCACAGGGGGCAATTAGTTTCACGCAGCTTGTACACAGAATCACACTAACATACAACATGAACACACCATTAGCAAATAGAAAAAAAAAAAACACTATTTAACTATTAATTTACTGTAAGTTATTGCTCATTACTGCCATGTTAAATGCTATTAACTAGTTAAGAAATGTACCCTTATGGTAAAGTGTGATCACTCTTCAGACCGCTTGGTCAATAGTTCAGTCTTGTTATTGTCTTCGCAATTCAGGAAGGGAGCCAATAGCTGACATGGCTATTTGTGTGCTTGTAGCCTTATTGTGAAGCGTTAGCAGAAGACTTTACTTTTCATGAAGGGGCTGGGTGGGTCTTCCCACAAGCAGTCTGCACCAGGACCTCCAGACACCACCTCTATCACCTCTGGGTTTGAAGTTCAAATAACCGGACCATCATGGCTTGAATAAACATTTAACGAGGGGCGGGTGATGTGAAGTTCCCTAAAGGTTCACGCCCGCACTCTTGGAACTTTTTACCAAATATTCTGGAATAGCAAACCAACCAGTTGTTACTGCTGTTATTATAATGATTAAAAAGCACCAAGATGGTGTCTTGGAATGTGCACGACCTCACGTGGAACCTTCCTCTACAGAGAAAGCTGAAGCTAGTCGTTGTTAGGGCGAGGCTTGATTAATGGGAACAGTAACCAGTACTACTGCTTGCAGTTCGTTTGACCGTTTCTGCCCGTGTGTAATGAATCCGTCTGAAATAAATGCTGCCAAGATTTAAAAGATAAGCATTTCTGCATCTTACCCTTCGGCATCTGGTGGGCTAGGGGAGTTCATCTCCTGGGCTGTCGTCCCCCTACAGCCCGCCAGCACCTGTCCTGGAGCTCAAAGATAAATTTGAGTTACAAACTCTGTACAATACTGGAGTATGCAAAGCTCTGCTAGGAAGTTGCCTAGACAACGCTCTAATAGGAAGTTGGCTTTACCTTTCTTGAGGGGGGCCTTCTAGTTAGTGGTCGTCATCATCACCAGCACCGGTTTAGCCAGAGGACTGCATCAAGCAACCAGTTACAGATTCAAAGGGTCACAAAATAGCATTGCCATTGATGTCCATTTTCCTATTCTACAGGCCGCATCTTAAAACAATAAAATAATCACTGATGAAGAAATTAGGCAAAGAGATTTAAATACTCACTTACACTGTAGTCGTTTCATATGTCCATCTCCCCACTGAATTAAACGGCCCAATAAGGAAATAAACGAATAACACCATGTACATCATCAACTGTTCATATCAAGTATTAAGAATTTTCTCACGTAGTTTGAGAAATCTGTTTAATATAAAAAGTAATTACTCACCATTATAAAAGGCCAGCATGCATCACATCTGGGCAGTCAGGGAAACCGGCCTGAACACAAAGCAATAAATGGTGAATACATTTGCCTAACCATCAAGGTCATCGGGATTAACCTTCAAGGACGGTAAAACTTTACTTGCCTTTGTGTTGCAGAATTTGTCGCCGATGTTTGTACAAATCGTCCAATGGTAAATCACGCAAATTATATATATATATCAAAACATAGAAATTTGTCCAAAAATGTAAATTTGTGTACAAGACAAATTGTATGCAAAGTGTTCTATGAAGACGTACACTATGTACCAGTATTCATGACTACAACACACAACTCCAGTTCAGAGCAAACAAAACAAACCATGTCCCAAACATGGTTAAAACAAACCATGTACCAAACATGGTTAAAAACAAACCATGTACCAAACAGTTAAAACAAATCACGTACCAATCTAAGGGCGTAAAGAACACTTTACACCCTTCAAACCTTCCCACAAACAAATCAACAGTCAGCTGTCCATGAGGACCCCGCCCACGGCATATCAAACACAGCATTGCACAGTGAAATGAAACCACATTGCAAAACATTTAGCATCAAGCAGCCAAGCAGCCAAACTGCAAGCAGCAGCAAACAGCAGCTTCAAATGTATTGAAAAATGAAGAGAGAAAGGCCAAGATAAGAAATGGTAGCGTGTTACGAGGAGTGTGTGCAAGTACATGTGTAAGTGAGGACGTTCAACATCTCTAATCCATCACACAAGCTCCTTTAAATTATAGCATGCCAGCGTTGTACCAGAGCCAACCTGTTAAAACACTAATGGAATTACAACACACAACGCACGTACAATCATCCGTCCAGTCAGTCGTGTGTGTCTTCCAAAAGATCCAGTGCGGTAAACAATGGATGAACCAAGAACAGAAAAGTTTTCCTCTTCTTTAGGCTACAGCCCTAGAGAGTGAGCAGCACAAGTCGATCACTTTCTTTTTGAAGGAGCTTTCTGGGACATTGGAGTTCTGGAGTTGTGCGTTTTTGTGGTTTCCCGAGGGACATCTGTGCCTCATGGTTTGATGTTAAGAGAATCCACTGTGCCAGAAGGACGTCTTGGCAAGAAAAGACACTTGTGATGTTTGTAAACCAAGCCAGCCATTGACAAAGTGTAGCGCACTCCCAACACCTTCTGTTGAGATTCGTATACTAACCCCTACTCTTACCCAAATCGTGTTTGCAAATTAAACACAGACGGTAATGTGCATTTTCACCTGTCAAATGACCTGGCTTACGTAGTTCACAACACACCACTGACAGGGAGGTCTCATGCAAATGAAATTGCTGTATGAAAATGAAGAAAAAACTGCACCCTCCATCAATGCAGCCGAACATCATCCCTGTAATGAAAGAAATTCCAGTAGTGAAAAACCACTCGTCCGTGAGTCTGTGAGATGCTGACAAACTTGTCCGATAGAGATGAACATTTCATTTTGCCAGCAGTTGAAGTTCCGTGGTTGAGTTTTCACTCCTGACAGTAGTAGACAGGTGAGGTCAGTCAGTAAGTCGACACGTACACACTCACGTTACAACACCGGTCCGCATTCAACACACAATCCATAACCAGCAGTCATGTGGACTACAACTTCGGTGAATGGCAAAGTTTGAGGGGAAAGAACAGGGACACCGACAGCACGTGTGTGTGTGCGGGTGACAGGGAGAGTGTAATGTGTGCGGTGCACAAATCCAGCAAACAACCACAACAACAACAACAACGACAACAACAACACGGCTCACCTGAAGCCCAACAGACCGACACCTCTTCAACCAGCGCATAAGGTAGTAAAGCTCGGGTGACTCACTGCGAGGTTCCTCGATGAAGCTCCCCCGGTGGGGGCCCACGTTGCTGCTGATCAGGCAGTGAAGACAAGACGTCTTTAGAAGAAAAAAGGTCCTGGCCGTAGGCCTATCCACCAGGTGTTTTTCCTTCAAGAGAGGTTTGGGTGAGCGTCCAGGTGTAACAGATGTTACAGGGTGATATGAATTGAAATGAGGTGTCCGGGTGTTGGTGTTGTCTTTGTCCGTCAAAGACAACACCATGAGCCAAGTGACGGCGTATCCTTCTCGGGTCAAGTCATTCATAAAACGAATCACGACGTGCGCGAGAGGCGCGTTAATATCGAGGTGCGTCATTTGTGCACCTGTTATGAGCTACAAAATTATGAGCTAATTAGAACGAACGTGCTGTTATTGGCTGACGAAAAGGACACGCAAATTACAAGTTCTAGTTTCTCTGGGTTGCGTCGACGTCATAGTAGGCCAAGGCTTATGTGGTTTACAATGGATGACGCTATAGGAGGGTTTGAATCATGTGATCTGAAGTTTCATAGAATACGTTCAAGCCCGCCATATTGGTACCTTGCTTCTTGACCAAAAATTCTATAATAGCCAATAAATCTGATATTATGCCAATGTAATGGTGAAAAATAACCAAGATGGCAGCTTTGAATGTGCGTAAATTACATACCTTGAAAGTTACAGCCCACCTCTTAATATCCAACGGTCAGAAGATGAGCAATCATCTATCTACATAAAATCGGGCTAAATGTGCTGCTCAACACACTGCTTTCAAATATAATACCTCACTTTTATGTAGTCCTCATTATAGGCCCCTATAATACAATGTAATAGGTAAACGTGTGCGCAAAGCCACAATATAAATGATTCATCTCGTATCATATCCAGGTTAATTGCCCTCTATGACAAGGGGAAATGAACAAGGGATTACATGAAATATGAAAGAGGAATGTTTATTTAAAGGTGAAAATGAACTTCATCCATTACAGCTGGGTTCTGGTAATCCCCCGTTGGATGGTTGTCAGGAGGTCCGCTGAACTTTCCCAGACTGATGGCTCCATATGCAGGTCATGGAGCGACCACCAGAAGAGCTGCAGGCCTATCATTAACACTCCTCCTCCTTCTCCTCATCCTCCACCAGCCCACTCCTCACCACCACGCTCCTCCTTCTCCCCCTCTACACCCTGCTCCTCCTCCCCCTCTCCTCCCCCTCTACACCCT
>OMKX01090404.1:4219-15059 GCA_900302425.1 Brosme brosme
CCACAAGATAACAAACTCAACCAGGTAACGCACTCAACCAGGTAACACACTTCATCATGTTACACTATCCATGGGGTAACACACCACACCGGGTAACACTAGCCACAAGATAACACACTCAACCAGGTAACACACTTCATCATGTTACACTATCCATGGGGTAACACACCACCCCGTGTAACACTAGCCACAAGATAACACACTCAACCAGGTAACACACTTCCTCATGTTACACTATCCATGGGGTAACACATTACGTCGGTTAACACACTCAACCGGGTAACACACTCCACCATGAAACAGCTTCTATCAGGAAAACACAATCCCCCCGGTAACATACTCCATCGGTTGACACACACACTCCACGGGGTAACACAGTACACCTGGTAACACACCAAACCGGGTAACACATCCCATGATTCAGACTTCAGATGTGTCGACTGTGTAGGTCCTGGAAAGGAGATAACCTAGTGTGTGTGTGTGTGTGTGTGTGTGTTCTCCCAGCGCTGACTGAGAGCGAGGAAGATTCCCGTGTGATGAAGGGTCCCATGGTGTCCACCACCAGGCCGCTGTATGTGGACCGTCCCCCAGGTACGTATTATAAACAACTGTCTTCTTGACTAATGACATTGACTTAAAAATGACTAAATGACCCGTCGCTGTGCTGTCTGAACCGTACCCCTTCCTTGATGGCCTCTCTGTCTACTCCCGTGGTCAGTGGTATCAGAGGAGGTGACAGACTACCAGGAGCAACTGAAGCGCATGTTGAAGGACCTGATGAAGGAGAAGGATGCGGAAAAACCACTTCCACTCATGAACCAGGTATACCACACTACTTCACAATAGAAACCCACAATTTCCTCATTCAACAGACACTCACCACTTAATAGCCTTTCACAATAAAAGTACACACTCCTCATTGAGCAGATACTAAACACTACTTTTTGCCTTTCACAATAAAAGTTCACACATTTCTTTGTATCATAGTACTTGAGGGTGTGTGAAAGACCCACCGACATAAGGCTCACCCGGCAGACTGATCATGTGACCTTGCTTTTCCTGCCCAGCGAGAGTTCATCCAGTTCTGCAAGACGTTGTACAGCATGTTCCACGGTGACCCCGACGAGAGCGACCTCTTCCAGGCCATCGCCACGGTTACCAGCCTGGTGCTGCAGATCGGCGAGGTGGGACACCGCGGGCGCCACCGCCTGGGGTCGGAGGCCAGCAGCCAGGAAGAGGCGGGGCCTGGACAGGAAGGGGCAGAGACCCAGCAGGAAGAGGGGGAGGGGGAGCAGGACTGGATGGTGAGCTTCGCTCAGATCCTGGCCTCCCTGCTGACTGAAGCCCCTCTGGTGTTCTTTTTTGAGAAGCCTGTGGACCTGGCGTCTAAGATCTCCCAGGCCAAAGAGGTTCAGTACCACCAGAGGGCCGCCATACTGGCCCTCAAGCGCTGAGCCAATCAGCTCGCACACTCGCTGGAACCTTCCATGATAGGACCCTGTCAGTGGCCACACCTGGCCGACCAATCCAATGCTGAGACTAAACCAAGCCTGCTGCATGTAGCAAAGACCCCTGGTTTTGAATGGGGTCTGGAGGGTTGACCATCCAGAGGCCATTTGGGGAGCTAGGGCTGCTTGCTAGAGTCTCAGAGCTCAGCTGTAGAGCTCCAACAATACACACATGGAGGGATGCCGAAACAAACCACATATACAATTCCTGTTTTATTCCTGAGCGTTGGCGCCTTCTACAGGTGTTTCGATTATGATTGCCCTTGTTTGGGAATGTTTCATCAGGTCGTGTTAAAGGGTTTCTTGGGTCTTAAATTGGTCCCATTAGTATTAACTGTGCCAACACTTCAGTGTGAGTAGGGCAGGTTGATGAAGGTTGATGGACAGATCAGTGACTAAATTAAAACCAAAGCCTTTAAATACATCCCATCATGTTCCTGTTACGTCCACCAATCAGAACACAACACAGAACTTACGCTACCGCTGAATGTGAACCAGTTTTAATTTTCGCCAGTTTTAATAAACAACCCGAGATGATACGCACCAAATGTCACCATATTATATTACCATATTTTTACTTTAATTGTTCTTTTTTATGCCTCTGCCTGTTTAACATTATCTAAATCGAAATATTGTTACCGCTCGCATCTCCCTGACAAAACGGGAACAATAACTTTCTCCTACATTGCCCAATCTTCCTCTCGACCAGTGTTCAGTGTTCATTTTCCATATATTTACTGCCAAATTTTGCAGTTGTGCCTGAGACGAAAGCTGTGATACTGAATCTGTGCCTGTAAGTCCGTCTGCTGTTCTGGTTCAATGTGTGTGAAATGTTATGTTGAGGACAACATTCAAACTGACCAACGGCGGTGAGCTCTCCTGTGCCTGATAACTTTACGAGTATTTATTCCCCAAACTACTTGGACTAGTAGGACAATACTGGGAACGCCTCATCATGTAAAACAATCACGTCAAGATTGGTCTGAGATAGTAAGACCTCGTCCAGATTGTCAAGAATATCACATGTTTGTTACACAATAAACAAAACTGAAAATCATTCTCATGTTTGTGCTGTATTATAAAGTTGGTTTGTTACTATATTTCCGCAAAGTAGACATATCGATTTTATAAAATGGTAATAGTACCATAGTTTATACATATACAGTGCAGTCAATTCACTCAATGGAGTGAAATGGGTGCCATAATGGAATTTAAGTAAATAGTGAATGAATGTTGAGATGCTGAAGCAACACAAGGAATAAAACAGGCGCTTGGATGAGAAGCTCACAGCAGAGAAAAAAGGTCACTCTCTCTATCTCTCTGGTTCAAATGTCTATCATGACAAAATATGACATTTCATCATTCTCAACAATTACAGTAACAAGCCACAAGGCGGCCCTATATATAATAGATATTGTATATTATATATATATTATACATATATTATATATATATACTGTCCTGTCTTAAAACATAGACAGTAGACCACAAGTTGTAAACGCCTGCTGCCATCCGCATTTCTTTACTTATTAGAAAATAGGCTACTCCTTATATAAATAAATTTACGGGAACCAGTTCTGCCTGTCCAAGTTGTAGAAAACAGTCTGTTTAATAGGGAGAATAATAAAGATTATAAGATCAAATGTACTGAATCCCCTAATTAGCCTAGGCCCTTTTGTTATGAATACATATTGTTATGCTATGGGCTGTTCATCAAACAGCTCATTATAAGTAATATAGGTCTACAATTGATTTACATTTTCAGGAAAATGAATAAGAATGCATACATTTAAGTTTGCTTTCATGGATAGAATGCATACATTTAAGTTTGCTTTCATGGATGTTTGACTAAAGAAAGAATGTGAAATGTATTGATTGGGTCAAAAAAAATTGTTTTCATTTTAAAGTGTGACTGCTTTTATATATTCATGATTAATGTAATTAATGTAAGGAGTAGCACTGTGGATTTACAAGCTCCACTCCAAGGTCTAAAAAATCTTAAATGAAAAGTAAATTCATTCGTACTTGCACTCTTTGACCAAGCATTGCGTAGTTTGGACACAATGTGTGCAGGTATGCTACTGTAAAATAAGATGACATACCCTAACTGCTACAGAACCACGAGATCCGTTTTTTGCCCAAACACTTTAGTCTAGTCCCACAGCCCCATCGTAACTGGTGAGGTACCCCTTCATCAACACCACACCACAAATGGTTTCCTTTAAACTAAAATAAGTCCATTATATTTTAGCATTATAAAAATGTAAGTAGCCTAGAAGCTTCAAACTGAATGAGCTTAGGCACATTCCTGGTCTTACCTTTATTGATCAGCAACAATTCCAATACTCAAGCATCAATCTTTCCTGACTACATATTTCCACTATAACCGCTTACTGAATCGTATAAGAAATAAATCAGGTAACCAGACAAGAAGAGAAGCACACAGCATTCGCAATTTACACATTTTATTTCCCAGAAGGAAACCTAGTTCTCATCGACGTTGACTGTCTGCAGACCTGGAGGAGAGAGGGAGAGAGCGAGGTGTTAAACGTCAGTCGAATAAGAGAGCGCCCATTAAAGCATCAGAACCTGTGGCTGACCTTTGCAGGTGGTGACGGGGACGTAAGTGACAAGGGTGTACAACTTGTTGGCAGAGTCCTCGTCTTCGTTACGCTTCCTGGACAGACGCACGCGGAGCCGGTATGGAACATTCCTGTACGGTTACAAAGGTAAAGGTCCTTTTAAGGTAAAATGTCCCTAATATCTATACCCACGTCAATCATTTTTCCAATAACCAACTGAGCACTACTTGTGCTTTTACCATAAATTCAATAAAACATTCCTTCCTTTTCTCATCTCATCTTTAATTTTTTATCATCAAGATAATTTGAAAAAAATCGAACTTGATAGTGTAGGCTGACTCCCAGCCCAAAGGTTCTAGGTCTACCCATAGGCATCCTTGAGCAGGACGCCCCAACCCCTACCTGCTCCTAATCAAATGGATCTAAAGAAAACACTGCGAGTTCCTTACGATAACAGTCTGCTTATAGCGATATACATGCACTAAACAGCCTTTTAGTAGGAAACACTGTATTCCAAAAACACTTATTTTAAATGGGGCTCTCACTCGGTGATTAGACATAACATACAATCTTTAGGACTGATTAAAGGTCAACAACATACAAAGGTTATGCTGAGGCGTACAGCATCACTAACACCACCACAACACAACACCACCACAATGCAGAGACTCAACTACAGCAGATGTGCAGATCACAGAGAGTGCTGGCAGCTGGGGAGGGGGCTGAGCTCGCGTGTCATGCCCACGAACATGCTTCTCTGCTGGGGCTGAAATTCCTGACAAGTCGGCGGGTGGCCTTTATCACTTCAGACTAATGTGATCATTGTGAATGAACAGTACAGTCAATAACCAGTTTGATAACATCAGACCTCTGGACCATGTGACCACGTGTCTCTGTTGCTCATTACTAGAAGCACAATGAACGGTTCCTTAGAGATCAATTAAGAATTGGTGTTTGGAATTCCATAATTTCCCTGTGGTGAGAGTTACACTACCTATATACAAACAGATTGCAGTCATTTAGTTCCCTCTAGGGTTAATGATAGGGCCATTCAAAGAGCTGCATGCCTCAAATTCATTACTATTAACCAGCTTATCTAAAATGATGTTTGTTGAGATGCAAAGCTGCATAAACAGTCAAAGAGCTGCTCTCACAAGATTTGATGCATCCTAACTTCATTAAACTGTACGTACTGCAAATCTGCAATGCATTCAAATACTGCAATGCAATTGTGTTTTAACAAGACAGCATACCGTCTGAGGAGTACGAGTATGTTTTCAAAGAACACTTTTGTCACTGGACTTGCCCAGCTGAGGTTAAATGTGATTAAACCCACCATAATATTAAAAGGAATGACTTAAAATGGATGGTATACAAAATATATATACCACCAGTTCTGTAAGAGTAAATGAATGACTGGGACGACCCTCACCTCACTCCCTTGGTCCAGACAGCCTTGTTGAGGCGCGTGTCGATGCGGACATCAGGTGTTCCCATCTCTTTAACAGCAAACTTGCGGATCTCCTTGATGGCACGGGGGGCCCTCTTCTTAAACGAACTGGAAAAACAGACAGTCAGACCCTGAATACAACACTACCATTATCTCCTTAAACCCACTGGAAACACACAGAGCAACTGTCAGCGCCACAATATTACATACGCAATACTACTGCACAATATGTATAATACGGTAAACTCAACCAATATAGACAACTGATAACTGATATTGGTAAAAACATGACTGGGTAAATGGTCACATTGATCAAGGTTTAATAGGCACTGGACGAGCACAGGTTCAATCTAGTAAACATCCACAATAAATACAGCACAGCTCACAATTAGTATAAATACAGTGTAACTCTATTGAAACAGCTTTACACATTACTTAATAAAGCCTTGAACAAAACAAAACCAGTAGAACCTAAGCAATTCGTGATTCCAAAACATAAGCCAGCACTTACAATTCACTGAACTGAATGAAATAATTTCTTAGTGAGGTACCATAAAACCTCCATACCACAACATTAGCAGAAGCCTTGATACAATAATGATGTAGGCTCACCTGTTTCCCTTCAACACCTGTTACTGACAACAGGTACACACACTAAACCATCACCTGTCCTGCTCAACACACTAGTAGTTTCCCTACACCACCGCCAGACAGACCGGGTGACCCAGCACTCACATGCCGTGTATCCGCTTGTGGATGTTGATGGTGTATTCCCTGGTGACCACCTCATTGATGGCCGACCGCCCCTTCTTCTTCTCACCTCCCTTCTTGTTGGGTGCCATCTGGAAAAGGGATTTCATACTTTTATTTATCCCAAAGGTCATTTAGTAATTGTAATTGTAGACTTTCACACACACATATAGGATTTTAAATGGAGAAGAGGCCTAATGTTGACAGTTTGGCCTTGGCACACTCGCGCTACCTGCTGGTTGGCTACTAGAGGTGCAGAAGTGCATTCGGGGTGACAATTTAACAGCTATATTTCCACGACATCTGAACACATACATAATGGCAGGGTTGTTGTTCATAAAATGACATGCCAGAAATTATCCGGTTTCACATAATCATGTTGTAACGTTAACGGTGACATTTAATCTGTTGAGAGTATCTGCATTGGACTGGCAAATGTAGCCCCATCAATCGCTTTCATTTATATGGCCTTTTGTAAGCCAACCGATGTGCTTTGACCGCTAATAGTGCATCGACAGTGAAAGTTTGTGTGTCTAGATGCAAACGGTTTCCATTATTGTTGAGTTATTATGAAACAGGGGGAGGATGAACGTTGATAGACTGAATGAAACATTTCAACATTATACTCACTCTGTCCAGGAACAGTCGGAAAGGAAGCTGCAAGGGTTCATGGGAAGGCAAAGTCAGACATTTCAATGTTAATATCCGGGTCAACTTAATATTATTGTGATGCTCACAGCATAACTGTAAACTATTATTATTCAATTTATTATTTCAAAATAAAAATTACGAATAGGATTCGTTTGAATAGGATAAGAATGCGATTCACGGGCGATTCAGAGCAAATGACTTCAAATCCCACAATGCATCTGTCTGTAACCGGATCTGACTCCATATACCAGAATGCAGCTGGTGTGTAAATGCTAGCTAATGTTGTGAATGAAGTTCAAACCGAGGGATCCTTTATCATCAAAAATACATCCCCACCACGTATTTATTCCGACGTATTTCTCTTAATGCTTCCATGACAAGTTGGAGTCGACACGGTCAGATCTTCGTGGTTAGCACGTGATATTATTTAAATGTTTTACAATGGTTTGGCATGCAAGCTGCAGTTAGCTAGGCTAGGCTAAGCTAACGCAGGCTAACGTATCATGTCGTGTTTACTTTACAGTCCGCTTAAACGCACCTTAAACATGAATTAGTACATTAAACTAAGTTATGTGGTCATTCGCGTTTTAAACCCGTACCTTACAGCGGGGCAGCACTATAGATCATTTTAAAAACTCGAAAAGTCACAAAGTTGTGGAGAAGATGACACTGGCACCTAAGGACCTCTCCAACCTGCTGAGCATTATCTCGGAGGAGGCTTGCACCAACACCTTCGAGAGCCTCTCCGCGGCCTTCCACCACTACTTCGGCAAGGCAGAGCACTTCCGAGTGGGCTCGGTGCTGGTGATGCTGCTCCAGCAGCCCGACCTACTCCCCAGCTCGCCGCAGCGGCTCACGGCCCTGTACCTGCTGTGGGAGATGTACCGCACCGAGCCGCTGGCCGCAAACCCGTTCGCCGCTGTGTTCGCCCACCTGCTCAACCCATCACCCGTGGGCGACGAGCAGGAGAGAGTTCTTTCAGGTAGGGGTCACGCAGGGTCTGTATGTATGTATGTATGTATGTGTGTTTGTCTTGTCTGTCTGTCCGTCTGTTGGTAGGGTCACTGGTGGGTGCGGGTGAGAAGGAAGATCGGTGTGTGTGATGGGGTGAGAGGTGTGTGCGTTTCATTCGTTTTGAATATTCGACATATGCTATTAGAGAACGTGTAGAATAGGTTTTTGAATAAATGCTTTGATTTAACGCAACTGTGCAAATGCATAACAATCTATCAGTGCAAATACAATGAAAGATGATGATGATAAAAGAGAGCCGGTAATAAAATAATACACATTTTGCAAAGTGTCACATCATCAACTTAACTACTATCCCCCCACTTTGTGGAAACTTTGTTGATTCAAATTTCAAGGTTTTGATAATGAGGTCTGATGTAACGACTGCTGCAGTCAACATTAACTTAAAGGTGCCTCTTCTAACAGTTTATTTGAAGATTACTCTTTCATCTAAACTTATTTAAAGCTATCTATATGTGAGGCAATCGGTATGTTAAGATAACTTCATGTGAATCTAACAGTGGGTTCTGTCCACTGCAGGCTTCCTGCCTCCCATCACCCACCCAGAGAAGTTTTTCCTGTCCCAGCTGATGCTAGCTCCTCCCCGCGAGCTCTTCAAGAAGACCCCCAGACACGTGTCCTGCATGGATGTGGCCAACATGCCCCAGTCCATTGACATCAGTGGCCTACAGCTAGCCCTAGCAGGTAGCTAACACATGACATCAAAGAAGTCAGCCTATGGATATCTCATGGTATTTAAATCATATCTAATTTCTGAATGTACCTAAACAATGTAGTCTACACAGTAGACCGTGACCAGAGCTGTGTATACACATGCTGAGAGAGGCTCTTTATGTTTGCTTTGTTTTAACCTGCTTTCTTAATGTGTTGCATGGTCTGCAGAGCGTCAGTCGGAGCTGCCCACCCAGAGCAAGGCAAGCTTCCCCAGTATCCTCAATGACCCCGACCCTGATTCGTCTAACTCTGGCTTCGACAGCTCAGTGGCCAACCAGATCACAGAGTCACTGGTCACCGGGCCCCGCCCCGCCCTAGAAAGTACGTTTTACCATCTTTCCTTCTTATGTTTTAAAACAGAGAAACCATTTCAGCACACTGTAGTTAATCCTCAATGAGACTTCAACTATGATTTAATTCTCTCCTGTATCACTCTTCCCCCTACCCCCTCTCTCTCTCTCCCATCCTTTCCTTCCCCTTCTCCCTCCCTTTCTCCATCTTGTGCTTTCCTCCCATACTATATCCTCTAACCTCCATCTCACCCCCATTTGTCCCTATCCCGCCCCCATCTCTCTCTCCGCCCCTATCCCTCTCACGCAGGTCATTTCCGCCCAGAGTTCATCCGTCCCTCCCCCCCTCTCCATGTGTGTGAGGATGAGTTTGCGTGGCTGAACCCCAGCGAGCCGCAGCACGGGGTCCAGTGGGACCGCTCCATGTGTGTGAAGAACAGCACCGGCGTGGAGGTCAAGCGTCTCATGGCCAAGGCCTTCAAGAGCCCCCTGTCGGCCCCCCAGCAGTCCCAGGTCAGGCCTCCACTCCCCCTACCGCCTGCACACACCACACAGGGAGGCAGCGTTTAGCGTCAATGCTCCTCGCCTCTGGAATCGTCCGTCAGATGAACTAAGGGCATTGCACTCTATCGTCTATATTCCATTTCAACATCTTCAAACATACCTTTTTGTTTTAACTCTCTTCCTATCAAGTAATATATCATCATTGTTGCTTCAGTCTGCTTCTCCAATGTATCCAATGTGTTTTTTTGTTCCTGTTGTGTTTGTTCCTGTTGTGTTGTTTACCTTGGTAAGCACGTTCCACTTACACTTTGTCTCTCGCTACCGGTCTATCTGCAGCTCCTGGGAGACCTGGAGAGGGACCCTAAGCTTGTCTACCACATTGGCCTGTCTCCAGCCAAGCTGCCGGACCTGGTGGAGAACAACCCACTGGTTGCCATAGAGATGCTGCTGAAGCTGATGCAGAGCAGCCAGATCACAGAGTACTTCTCTGTCCTCGTAAACATGGACATGTCCCTGCACTCCATGGAGGTGGTCAACAGGTAGGCTATACGGACACCATCTGACCACCACACACTGTGTACAGACCTATACACACAGGTCTTTTTTTTTTCACCAGAAGAGTAAATATTTGTGTGTTTTCAGGTTGACGACGGCTGTAGATCTACCTCCAGAGTTCATCCACCTCTACATATCTAACTGCATCTCCACCTGTGAGCAGATCAAAGACAAGTACATGCAGGTCAGAAGAACACACTCATGTCTGCTCTCTACGCTGTTGAAGTTTAGACTTTATTTGTCTTATGAGAATAACGGTAGACATCATTAAATATAGGTTCACTATTTTGGACCCAAGGGCCTATCCACAGATTGTCTAGCATTGGTTCAGTTTTGAGTTTGTTGGCTTTTTGCTGTAGCGGTCTAGCTGGGCAAGAATGGAAGCCAACTTTGCTATATCGCTACAGGAAAAAGCTGCCGAAATACTGAACCAATTCCATGCTTTAATGGCGAAATAAACAGTGTGTTCTGTATAATGTGTGTGCTTGTGCTCTATAACATATGTGTGTAACATCCTCTGTCCTGTGTGTTTGTGTGTAATGTCTCCATGTCCTCTGTCCTCCAGAACCGCCTGGTGCGTTTGGTGTGTGTGTTCCTCCAGTCACTGATCAGGAACAAGATCATCAACGTCCAGGACCTTTTCATCGAGGTCCAGGCCTTCTGCATCGAGTTCAGTCGCATCCGTGAGGCGGCTGGCCTCTTCCGCCTCCTCAAGACCCTGGACACCGGAGACACCCCCGCAGACGTCAAGCCCGCCAAATAACGCTCCTGTGTCTCCCGCCTGCACCCCCTGCTACACCCCCC
>OMKX01090417.1:0-11903 GCA_900302425.1 Brosme brosme
AAAATAATGTTTAAAGCAAAGAACAGATCATTACCAGAACAATTACAAAGCTTGTTTAAACTGGAGGAAGGGGACAACAGACTGAAGCTTGACTTTAAATATACATTTGCAAGGTTGAGCTTAAAACAAAGGTGTATTTCTGTTGCAGGTGTAAAAGTATGGCATTCACAAAGCAAGGAATTGAAAAGTTGTACAAGTATGTCTCAGTTTAAGAAAATGTTTAAAAAAGAAAAGATAAGTATTTACAAAAAAGAAGAAGGAGAAAGAGAAAAAGAAGGGAAAAAAAGAAAAAGATAGATAGACGAGTGGTGTTAACCGTTATTTTGTTTGTTTGTTTGTTTGTTTGTTTGTTTTTTTGTCATTGCTATGTTTCATTATCTTTAATATTTTGAAACAGAGAATAATATTGGTGTTGAAGTAAGCCTTTTAAATTTAAATTTGTAACAACAGAGAGGGGCAGGTATTATAAGTTTTTTCTTCATCCTGCTCCTTTTCATTCATGGTGAAAATGTGTACACTATGTAAATGTGCAACTATGTGAGAACCATGAATGAAATAAATCAAAATGAAATGAAATGAAATGAAATGCTCCTAGCTCTGCTAGTGATGGTTAAATGCTCCTAGTGCTGCTAGTGATGGTTAAATGCTCCTAGTGCTGCTAGTGAGGGTTAAATGATGCTACTGATGGTTAAAGGCAGAGTCCTCAATTTCCTTTGGGAGAGAAATAAAGTATTAATAAATAAATAAAGTTACCACAGGTGTTGAAGAGGTTTTAGATGTTGGTCTGCCTCAGGGGGAGTTGAGTCCCAAGTTGAACTTGAGTTCAGCATTAGTGTTTCTTTGTATTTTTGTTTTACTTCCACCTGTAAGATGCTTGGTTCAAATCTTGGTGGAATTAAATTGAAGTAAAAATCGGCTTCAACTGTCATTACTAGGCATTCTCAACGTAATCGTCATAACATTCATGACATGACATATGAATGTCTACAACTACTATAACTGTGAGATGTCACCGCATGTAGAAAAAGACAACACTTGTTAGATATAAATATTCCATTCGTTCAGCTAGTGGCTTATGTCAGTATTATCTAAGTATTCTGTGCTGCTTGAGAGTCTTCGTATAATCTCCTCTTCATCCAATCAGGCCGAAGTGGGCGGAGCCTGAGATGCCTCCTATTGGTGCAGAGGACGAGGATGTGGCCAGGGAGAGAGAGAGGGTAAAGAGTGGGCGAGCACAGGGGGACATTCTCACCATGACGGACCTGAGCAAGGTAAACACATCCTTCTGGGTGTCTGTGTAATCAGCATCAACATTTCCCAAGCACAGCTCTTTTACTGTTGACACAAGAACACTTCTTTTGTTGGCAGTAAACACACTGTGCCCCAGTTTATATTTTTAATAATACCATATTTCCTCTTGCAAGCGTATGGATTTATTAGAATAGCCACGTAAACAACATGGTGTAACATTTCCAATGATACCACTGTCATGAATGCGGTCATCACAGGTCCTGAGTTATAAGGCGATATATTTCAACATGTCATTTATGTAATTTAAATGTTCCAAAGAGTAGTAGAAAGTCAAGAGGTTAAACAGCTTGTAGTTCAATTGAGTGGTTAGTTTGTTTTTCCGTTTTTTTCTCAGTGTATTGTGTGTTGTGGCATTTAGCCACCCCATCGTTTATGTATTATAGCATTTCAAAAACACAACCGCTCTTCTGACAAGTCATCAAGCTGATTCTACAAAAAATGCCAGCTTGATAAATCTAGTGTGCTAGTACTTTGATAAGCTTAAGTCGCTGTTGATTTAAACAGTGACTAGTCCCTGGAGTGTCAGCTCTTTCTGTAGCAGGGCCTCCTAAAGACCTATCCTGAAGCCTTCACATGGAAAGGACTTTCGGGTACCAACGGAGTGTTGTGACTGTGGGGTTGCCAGTAGCAACAGATGTATGTGTGTGTCGTTGTTCTCAGGTGTACAGCGTTGGCAGGCCGCCAGCGGTGAACCGGCTGTGTTTGGGGATTCCACGTGGCGAGGTGAGAAGATGAGGCATCTAATATCTGAAACAACAGTTTAGTTTGTCAGAGGCATTGACGTTGACTGTGAAGAGCGGCTGTTGTTAAAGGACTCATTGTCATCTCTTCAAAATATAGAATGTATTGGAATGCACAAGAAAAGTTAAGATAACACTGATGATCTTGGGAGGGGAAGAATACTGCAAAAAATATATTGCAGCAATATATGCAGCAGTAATATGCATTTATACAAAAGATATGTTATGTGTGTCCATCTACAATCAGTTAACATTATGGATCATAGCATAGTGTATTGGGCTAGGCTGTTCGACTCCAAGCGAGCAAGATGCCCTAAGCCCTACCTGCTCCTTGGTGACATGCATCTAAATTCATTGTAAGTCACTTTGGATGCATGCGTCTTGTGAGTAACCGAACGCTCCCCCCTCTGTCGGCCAGTGTTTCGGGCTGCTCGGGGTGAACGGGGCGGGCAAGACGTCGACGTTTCGCATGCTGACCGGGGACACGTCCATCACCCACGGAGAGGCTTTTCTCCACCAGCACAGGTAAGAGGCCAATCCCCGCCTCCTCCTGGTTCTGAAGAGGCGGTCCATCATGTGATGTATTCAAAGTCAACGCGGGATATACGGGTCTAACCGATGTTTTGATTTGTGGTGAACTTAGAGGAGACACAACATTTGAATTTAACTGAGGTTGTTTTTGTTTTATGGTATATAAACAATTACTTCAGATATAAAGTAAGCAAGCGTATTCTATTAGCATACAAACTTGCCACCCTTATGTTGAAATATAATTCCAGACCCAAATTACATTCATGAAATTAACGTGTAGACAACATGGAGGTTTGAAGGCTTTGCAGTGAGTTAACCCACAAAAAAATACAAAACTTTATTACACTTTTATGCTAATGCTGCAAGCACAAATAGGCAAGCTACCTGGCGTGTACATTATGTTAATACAATAAGAGCACTCTACAGTAATTACTTCATACACCAGGTGTTAGCAGCATCATATAAGCGGTGTGTCCGGTTCCATCTAGTGTTCTGACGGAGATGGAGCGAGTCCACCAGCTGATGGGATACTGTCCCCAGTTCGATGCCATCAGTGACCTGCTGACCGGACGGGAACACCTGGAGTTCTACGCCCGGCTGCGCGGGGTACCAGAGGATGCGGTTGCCAAGGTAATGTCAAAGGAGGACAAACTGGAATACAGTTATGGTTCAGTCCAGTGTCGGGTCACGTCCCTGGAAAAGCCATTGAATTGTAATACGGAGGTTTCAAGGCCTATGTGATGTCATGGGTTGGAGTAAACGTATTATACCTTTTGGAATAGTTGTTGTGAGGTTATTTTATAGAATTGTATGATTGTGACTGGGCTTCATTGTACAAGAGAGAACACAGCTTTAAAAATAAATGGGTAATACTTTGAATTCCAAAAGTCCTTATCTAGTGTTTTTAAATGTCATGAAATCTTGAGAAAAGTGTGTTGGAACCTTCTAGGTTCACCTCTGTTACTGAGTGTGAGATGAGCCTTGGGCCAGGCCTGTGTCTGTGGTCTGGTCTGGTCTGGTCTTTGAGAGGACCTGACAGACCACCACCGCCATTGCTCCCCAGGTGGCCCAGTGGGGGGTGAGGAAGCTGGGGCTGAGCCAGTACGCGGAGAGGGAGGCGGGGGGCTACAGCGGAGGAAACAAGAGGAAGCTCTCCACCGCCATCTCCCTCATCGGCTCTCCACCTGCCATCTTCCTGGTATGGAGAACCCGCTCCACCTCCTGCCCCACCCTTTTATCTTATTTTGTGGCAGTGACTCAGGGGCGGCAGTAGCTCAGGAAGTATAGTAGGTTGCCTGGAATCCGGAAGGTTGGTAGTTAGCTCCCTGGCTCCTCGGAGCTGAGTGTCAAGGTTTCCCTGAGCAAGGCTCCTAACCCTAACTGCTCCCGACGAGCTGGCTGTCACCTTGCATGGTTGACACCACCGTCGGCGGGTGAATGTGTGTATGAATGGGTGAATGTTTGGCAATAATTGTAAAGCGCTTTGAGTATTTTTCACATTAGATACAAAATATAAAGCGAGAATGCAAATGTTTACACATTTTGTATATCATGGGAGTCGTTTTGTAGAATAAAAAAAAAGGTTTATTTTCATGCCAACTGCTAATTGGGATCACACTAGCAGAATAAGTTATAAAGATTCAGGCTTTTGTAAAAACTGAACATCTCCATCCCACACTCTCTCAATGGTCAAATCAGTACATGAAAATCAATTCTGCCCACAAAAGTTTGTGTGTTCTTATAAGCCGCACACATCCATTACTCATGTGTCTGAGCATGTGTTGTGGTCAGGACGAGCCCACCACTGGCATGGACCCCAAGGCCAAGCGCTTCCTGTGGAACTGCATTGTCAGCGTCACCAAGGAAGGCAGGGCTGTAGTCCTCACCTCCCACAGGTAGGGGCTGTGTGGGGCTTTACATATCATCTTGGGATAGAAATATCTAATGTGAATATAATAATGATATTGGATGTATTCTTGCACAAAAGTATTATGGAATTGCAGTAAGACTGAAGATATATCTGTTAATGCTAAATCTTTGTGTGTGTGTGCGTGTGTGCGTGTGTGTGTGTTTTCAGTATGGAGGAGTGTGAGGCTCTCTGCACCAGAATGGCCATCATGGTCAATGGAAGGTTCCAGTGCCTTGGATCCGTCCAGCACCTGAAGAACAGGTAAGCACCACCTGTTTATACCTGAGGTTTCAGGGTGGAAACGCTCCCCAGGGATACTTGTGGTCTAGATGGTGGTCTGTACCAGAGCTGTTCAGATCCATGCTAGTCTTGGTCATTTATAAACTGCTTCAACATGGTTGGTTCAAACTTCATAGATTTACATTTAGATGATAGAAGACAACCCATTGAGAAAGAAGCAAGTGATAAGAATAAGTAATCAAGTCAATAGGAATATCGATCAACCAATTATTCAAAGAACTTAGTCCATCCTCCTTAAATTCATGATGATGCAGACCATCGGATTTCACGGCCAGGGTTAGGGGTTCTAAGAATGTTCGGGTTAGGGGTTCTAAGAATGTTAGGGTTAGGGGTTCTAAGAATGTTAGGGTTAGGGGTTCTAAGTACGTTAGGGTTAGGGGTTCTGAGAATCTCAAGGTAAGGGGTTGAATGCTAGGGGCTGAATATTAGCATTAGGAGTTCAATGTATGTTCGGGGTTGAATGTTAGCGTTAGGAGTTGTATGTATGTTAGGGGTTGAATGATAGGGTTAGGAGTTCTAAAAATGTTAGGGGTTGAATGTTAGGGCTAGCGGTTCTTAGAACATTCTTAGAACCCATTAAAGACCCTTTGGAGAAAGAGCGTCCCCCAACACGGCCCATTTGTGTTCATTCCTGTTCGCATGAACCAGGTTCGGGGACGGCTACACCATCGTGCTCCGGCTGGTGGACACCAAGCAGGCCCCAGACCAGTGCCTGGTGGACGGCTACCTCCGCAGCGCCTTCCCCTCCATCGAGCTGAAGGAGAGGCACCAGAACGTGCTGCAGTACCAGCTGCCCTCCCATGCCTGCTGCCTGCCGCGCCTCTTCCAGCTGCTGTCCAGCCACTACGAGGAGCTGGGCGTCGCCGACTTCTCCGTCTCGCAGACCACCCTGGACCAGGTATGGAAACTCCCCCGGATGTGTTGTTTGATTTATTGATTGATTGATTGATTGATTGATTGATTGATGGTGGTGGTATACTTTAAGGATTCATCGATACAGAGTACCGAGCCACTCCATGTGCTGAAGAGTTATATAATTAAGACCTGCAGGAGCCGTTGGGATTTGATGAGTGACTTGATTTAATTGTCAGGGTCCATTTTGGGAAAGTAACGTTCTCCTAGTCTATTTACTACTGTTTACTTTAGTTATGTACATACACTTTTATCCACAGCGACCTACAGATACAAGTCATTAAGAAGCAGGTAGGGTTTAGGGCATCTTGCTCAAGGATACCTACAGTTATAGACTTTTGACTCTTCAAACATATCGGCCACTACAGTATCCTGCCCCTTTTTCATTCTGTTCCATTCTAAACTGTGTGAAATCTATAAAAGACCTGTTGGTGTTTGAGACGTGAACACCTTCCACTTTTCCCTTCTCCTAGGTTTTCGTAAACTTCGCCAAGGAGCAGGGCGACGACGACAGACTTACAGGTGTCATCGTCAAGACTGCTCCGGCACCGCCCACTACCCAGCCCAACGACCAACCAATCCAACCCCCACAGCCCGGCGAGGTCCTGCCACGTGACACGGCTCCCTCCGACAGTGAATCAAAGCGGAGGAAATCTAAAACGACTCCCGACGAGGAACCCGGTGGCAGCCATTCTAGAATGAACCAAAGCAACGGAGGAGCAGATGGTTCCGGCATGGAGATGACCACCAGGCTTCCAGTGGAGGAGACCAGCCCACCTCCGGGACAAGAGTCCTGTAGTAGACTTCCAACACAAGAGTCAAGCAGACCTCCACTAGAGGACCAGGCCCAGAAGAACCCTACCCTTGGCCAGGGCTCCAGCGACGGGTCGAGCAGCATCAACGGGAGCGGCGACAGTGTGGAGGACCAAGTCCAGGAGAACCTGGACACGTCCTTCAAGAGCCCCGGCAAACACTCCACTAAGGACCCAGCATCACTCTTCATAGTAGGCAGCGGCACCACACAGGACAGCAAGGTGTGAACCATGGCCGCATGCAGAGACCAAGACCCCAGACCTCCATGCCCTGTGGGGCTGGGCTGGGGGGCCTACTGCTGCTGCTGGAGGCCAGCGTCACGGAGAAGCTCAAGGAATCCAAGTGGTTGTACCAGCTTCTCGCTGGTAGGAAACCTTGGAGGTACTGTACCTCAGCTGCCACCATCTCAACCATGGCGTACGGTTCCTCGTTCTTCCCCTTTTACCCCGAACTATGGATACCAGATACCCCAAAACGTACTGTCATGGCCCCAGTGTTGGTCCTAGTGTGTTTATCCTTTTCTCTGTTTAGTATGTCACCAGTATGTACCAAAACATCACTTTGGTAAATGGATTTGCTTTGGGCCAGAGGGATTCCTGGCTGTGATGTTGTAAGAGACCTGGGTTAGATTCCCTGTGGTTACGTGCAGCCTTACTGTCCATGTTACAGGATGGTTAAGGTATTACCTAAGAATGTAAAAAAACGTGCAATGTGATGAAAAACCAAGGTTCGGTCAGTATATTTATGAAAGTTACATTTAAGAAGCAAATGCTGCATGTGATTAAACCAATGCAAATCATACTATATTTATATACATAAAGGAAACAGTGGTGTTGGGGTACCAAACTAAACCAAGGTATTATGTGGTGACTCCTGCTAACGTAATTTAAATCAATCGACAATCAAACTTTTTTATTTTCGTTCCTACTCAGGCCGCGGACACTGGATGCAACTGTTCATTCCAAACCGTTTGCAGAATAGGGAAAAATGAAATGCCAGAATCAGTTAATTTTCCTCTTTGTAGCATTAGTACTACTGGATTATTTTTCTGTGTTGTTGCAGCGATGAATATCCATCATGTTGATTATCAATCAAACAGTCCGGGAAACTAAACGAGTTCCCGGATTGATGTGAAAACTATATTTTATTTGAAGGGTGTTTATTACATTCCAGGGTGTAACCACTGGAGCTGCCTTTGTTAGGTCAAGTTTGTTTGTTATTACTATGCGTTTGCATCTTTGATCTTAAATATTTTTTAGTCTGTTGGTTTGTGTATTATTCCTTTTTTATTTTTTACCAAAAATCATAATTGAGTATGAAACTGATTTATCAGAGTTGTAATATAATTGTACTTGTACAAGTAGGAAACTGTCATCCAATATCATCGTCTTCAAATCCATATCGTATTCCGTAAATCTCAAGTAAGCTTAAAATCATCTACACATGGCAGGGTTTTGAAGACAGAATATCCAAACAATGTTCATTTCTATCATAAAACATTTAATTAAACATCCACTGAATTACGTTATTCAATTATAATGTTCAATACTTGAATGTAGATACCATAATTTACCTTTGCACATCGTAAGAGATAAAGACGGTGAATATAGGACAATATAAAAAAGAATATATATATATACATATATTTATTTGGAATACTCCACTGTAAACATTAAAATATATATTGCTTTAAACCCGGTGTTTCTTCTTGTGTCGGCACGTTGGGGTGTCTCCGAGGCGGCTGTGGCGCAGGTGGGAGGAGGGGGTTCCCTGTGGACATGGTCAGCAGGACGGGGGGTCTGTTCCCTGGGCAGATGGGAGGCAGGACCCTGGGCCTGAGACTCCTCTGGCTCCAGTCCCCCCCCGACAGTAATACTCGTCCTTTCCTGTCAAAAGTCACGAAATGTTAGAAACTCCCATGGGAGTTTGCAGCCTGTGATCCCATGTGTGGCCATCCCAGTCTACAGGTAGGAAGTGACTTGAGAACAAATAAAGTTAAATACGTACAGCATCTCCAGAACTCACTCACAATAATTGTTCATCCATGTTTTCAATTGATTAACCCTACTTCATATGCCAGCTCTCCACATACATCATTTATGAGCTGTTGGTTTCACAATCCAAACGGCGTAATATCATCACATTATTGATCTGAATGATAATGCAATGTAGCGTCCTTCCATTAGTGACTATAATCGCTATCATCATAACATCTTACCCGGCACTTCCCAGCCTCTCCTCCTCCGTCCTGCCCCCTCTCAGACACTGCAGCACGGCCCGGTCTATTGAGAGCCCGCCGGACTCTGGAACCACCCCAGACCCGGACCCCGCCCAATGGACCCCGACATCCCCCCTCCTCAAGGTGGACTTCCTGCCAACGCGGTCGCTCACCCTGTGCAGCAGCACCCTCAGACTGGTCAGGGAGACCTCTGGTAGGTTGAACTCTGGGGAACCCTGAGAGGGTGAGGAGGGAAGCACAGATGGGACTGTGGGTTGGATGAGGTTCTCATTAGATAAGAAATCTCTGTTGTCCAACATCCATCACATACAATTGTCTTTAACAGGGCTCACGTCTACTGTATGTTTATCTGACATATTTTCTATCTTTTGTGTTATGCGTTTGTCTACTTTTAACAAGCGTGTTTAGTTAGACATTCAATTTTATTACAGACATTTGGAGTGGAAACATTGAAAACACTCTGCTGATATAAACTAAAACAGCTCATTTATAAAGCCCTACAGGGTTGAAAAATACCCAGACAGTTATTTGCAGGAAACGTGTATATTTTTTGTTTTTAAAGATTTATTCTTGCATTTTTAATGCTTTATGATAGTTTGATAGACAGGAAGGTATGGGAGAGAGAGGGGAGGACATGCGCCCAAACATGTGTATTCTGTGAAGAGAGATTCTACATTTCTAAATGCTCTACTTGGTAACTAGAAAATATTGATTAATATGGAAGTATTGATTCCTTACACTCTCAGATTGCAGAATTCTGTCTTTCCAGATGCTGGTCTCTGGTGGACCATCTGTAGGGGCGGATGCTGTGTATTCACAGCTCTTTACTCTCTCATTCTGCTCTATAACCCTGCCCTGGTTAGATACCCCGCACTGGATATATACCCCACTCTCGCTAGATACCCCACTCTGGTTATATACCCCACTCTGGTCAGATACCCCACTCTGGTTATATACCCCACTCTGGTCAGATACCCCATGGTCAGATACCCCACTCTGGCTAGTTACCCCAGTCTGGTCATATACCACTCCCTGGTCAGATACCCCACTCTGACTAGATACCCTACTCTGGTTATATACCTCACTCTGGCTAGATACCCCACTCTGGTCATACACCAGTCCCTGGCTAGATACCCTACCCTGGCAAGATACACCACCCTGATCAGACACCCAACCCTTGCTAGATACACTACCCTGGTCAGACACCACACTCAGGCTAGATACCCCCCTCTGGCTGGATACCCCACCGTGGCTAGATAGGGCTGCCCCACCCGGGTTAGGTGGTGCAGCAGATACCATAGTCTTTGCATGGTCATAGTGAATAGGGCGCCTCCAAAGGGTGCTGTTGGATTTAGCTATCGGGGGAAGAACAAACACTGGGTTAAGATGGACTGTTGTCGCCCCATTAGAAGTTAAAACCGTACGCCTTATATCGCCTGGCCGATCACTTGGTTTATCTTTCTCAGGGTTACGATCCTCGTTAGTGGCAGTCGGGGTGCGTTTCTCCTCTTTGAGAACAAATCTGTGGCTGTAATCTGGACTCTCTTCTTCGTGGTCCAGGGGATCCTTAGAAAGGGCCAGGGCAGGCATGAGATTGACGCAAATCTTCATTACATTCCCCGATCTCTCACAGGTGGTTGAGAACAGTGAGTCTTTGCGGCTAACTGTCTTCTTCCTTCTCGGACTCATCACTTCTCGGATAAAACCGGACGGTGTAACACGCCGTCCCTCTCTCTCTCTTTCTTCGACCTCATGTCCGCATTACAGGACCTTTAAAATGGAAAATATCGCTTCGTTTTGTCCAACTATCTTCTGACACACAATAAGATGTATATAAATAATTATTTAGCACGCGGAAAAAATCCCTTAAAACAACGAAAGAAAGAATATGAAGGCCTACATATTCTGGCGGTATAAAGCTTTTCAGGACTGTGACCTATTCAGAATAATCTATTTTATTGGCCCAGACAGACCTATTAAATGTGCTGTTATGGTAACATGCACACAAACACCAACAACAACGTGATCACAAAGTATAGTGTCAATTATTTCAGGGAATGGAAAAGAAACATAGGAAAACGCTTAATGAATGAATAGTGGATTAAACAAAGTATTATTTTGCAGGCATTGGAGTCTCACATTTTACTATAATTGTATGAAGATATTATCTTATTGTGTATATACAGATATATTGTGTATGTATATATTCTGCATATTTTAATAGTTTTTATTCTTAATTTATTTCTTTATTTGTATTTATTTTAAATTCTCATTACTGTCCTGTAAGTCTTTATTTTAAGAGGTGCGTGTGGTGCCCCCTGGTGGCGCTTCTTTGTCACTTGTGTGGGCGGAGACATTTTTTGTTTGCGATCAGACCATTAATAGAAGCTAACAGCCCTATTTACTTGAGTCGTTTTTATCTTCAAAGAGTTGTTTTTTGTACAAATTCAAAGACGTTGTCGGTTACCTTCATATGCGTACGATGGTTGTTTTGTCCAATGATCACCATGAAGAACAGGCTATAATGTGAGTCAAAGCAAGTCTGTTTCCATTTTAGCGTTAGCTTATACATCTATTAAAAGAGCTTCGGGTTTAAAGCCAAAGCTTCACGATTGCATCGGCTCGTTATTTAAAGCATTTTATTCAATCTTTAATTTTAGCGATGTAATATTTTTGCGATACATTTTCTGCTCAAGATAGTGTATATATGTGCCAATAGCCAGTGTATTAATGGCTTGGTGTAGCGCTATGTTTGTATTGGTTTCCAGTACGGTTTTTGCTGTTGGGTTGCTTGCAGCACCAGTTAGCTGCTTACGAGTTAACAACTCTTGTATTTATTCCATTGCATGATTGCAATAACTCTTGAAATGTCTGCCAATTAGAAAACATTTCATAAACAGAATAAAGTAGTTTATGGTATTTGACCATGGTTCAAATTGTTACTGTTTAAAACTACTAAATAAAAAAATAAGTATTATTGAATGTCTGTTAAATCACCAGAAAACAAAATGGATCATAGCGTCATACACATATTTTCTTCTAAACATGTATCAAAAGTACTGAGGTTTTGAAGGGCAAGTGCTAAATTTGGCGTCAGCACAACTCAATATCCAATTACAGGCGGGGGGGGGGGGGGGGTTGTGGGGGG
>OMKX01090422.1:0-12124 GCA_900302425.1 Brosme brosme
AGACAGGGAGGGTAGCGTGAGGGGAGGTGACAGGGCCAGTGGCATGAGGGGTGCTGACAGAGCCAATGGCATGCGGGGAGGCATGAGAATAGCGATAAGCGGAGGGCGTCTCGGCATGGGAGGAGGGCAGGCTAGAGGCTGATGCTGGGGCATGGGTGAGGGAGAAAGGAGCAGAGAAATGAGGAGATGCCCGAGCATGGTGGTGGGAGGATCGGAGCTCACTCGCGCTGGAGGGGGAACTGCTGGCTGAATGGCGGGGGTTCTCCTCTGGAACCGGGCCCTCCTCTGACGTTTTCGTCAACCCCTTCTTTATCCTCCGTGTGGTGAGCCTTTGCGCCCGCTTCAGAGCCTTGTCGGTCTTGGGCGGCACGGACGGCGGCTTCCCCAGGGAACGGGAGGCGTCGCTGCTGAAGCTACACGCCGACTCCGGCCTGTCGTAGTCGCAGAAGCCCCTGAAATCAGCCAGGTCCCCCACGCTGGTGGCAAAGCTCTCCACGTCTTCGGACATGTTGCTGACGCAGGAGCGAGAGTCCTCCTCGTCCGGGGCCACGCTCCTCCTGGAGTAGGGCCGGTATTCCGCGCGAGCCGGCCGGGGCTCCGGCACGAACGACGTCGGCTGTGGCTGTGCAGACGGTGACTCCTTCGCACCGGGAAGTCTGTAAGACCTAGCGACGGTGTCTTGAAGGACGGGTGTTCCGGCGCCGCGTCTCGCCCTGTCCCTCTCCTCCTCGGCTCGGTCCGATCCCCTCCTCTCGCCCAGAGGGGAGCCCACCCTGAAGTCCTCGCCGAAGCTCTTGTGCAGGCGCGGCTTGACCGACTTGGTCAGAGAGGAGGCCCTTAAGGTGTTGTCCTTCACCCTGAACATCGCGGGCTTGGGTCCCGGGGCGGGGGACGAGGTGGCGGAGCGGGGGGGAAACGGAGCCGGGGAGGACGGGGCTTGAGGCCTACTGAGAGACTCGTCCGGAGTTGACTCCTGCTTGGTGGGCTCTGCTCTTCCCCGGCGGGAGACAGGGGAGCGTGGATGTTTACCCTTGGAGTTTGCCGATGAGGTGATCGCGTAGTACTGCAGAGCGTCCATCAATAGAGCTGCTTTTCTCTGCTCCGTCTGCGGAGAAGGTTGTTCTCCCTCAATCTCCACCGGTTGAGAAGGTTGTTCCTCATGCTCCACCTTTTGCGAAGGTTGGTCTGCCTCAATCGGAGCAGGCAAATTTCCTTCCTCTCTGATGTCACCTTGTCTTTCCCCCTGCCTGCAAGCCTCTTCTTGCTTTCTTTTCATTCTTTCCTCTTCCAACTTTGCAGCTCTCATTTCCTCGTGTTCCTTTATCCTCTGTTCTATCTCTCTGTGTTTCGCCCTCCTCTCTTCCTCTGTCCGGGCCATTTCTTCCTCCCTCTCCATCCTCTCCTCCTCAACCTGAGCTGCTCTCCTTTCCTCCTGTATCTGAGCCACTCTCCTGTCCTCCTCTCTCCGCTTGTCCCTCTTCTTGTCCTCCACCTCTTTTGCTACTCGTGCCTCTTCCTCCCGCGCACGTCTTTCCTCCTCCCTCTGCTTCGCCCTCCTCATCTCCTCCTGGATCTGGGCAGCGATCCTCTCCTCCGTCTCCTTTTTCCTCCTCTCGTCTTCTCTCCTTTTCTTTCGCCTCTCCTCTATAGCCGCTCTCTTCTCCTCCTTTTTCCTCTCACTCTCTGCTTGAGCGGCTTTCTCTTTGAGCAATTGTGCCGTTCTTTCTTCCTCTGCTATTTTTTCTGCTTCTCTCTGGGTTTCCCTCCTTTCCTCCTCAATCCTAGCAGCTCTGGCCTCCCTCTCTCTTGCTCTCCTCTCTTCTCTTTTCTGGCTCTCCAGAGTAGCTCTCCTCTCCTCGTTAATCTGTTGAATTATTTTATTTTCCTGTCTCTGTTTGGCTGCCATGTCCTCCTCATTCCCTTTGGATTTTGCCTTGCTTCTTTCCCCTCTGTTCTGCTCTCTGTTGAACATTTTCCCAAACATGGCTTGTTGATGTGAATTGTTATCCATCTGTGGCACTCTCCTTTGCTCAGTAAATACTTCACCACCTTCGGCTCTTTCATTCGTAGTGGAGTTGTCAGGCCGAGCTAAGTACTGTGAAAAAGATGTGTTTGTTTGGTTGATATCGGCAGAGGAAATCAACGATGGACCTGCAACTGTGGCTGTGTCCTGTGACAAATACTGGAAGTCTTCTGATCCCGCCTGGGGAGTCCCTGTAGGATCTTGTGTATGCATTTTATCATCATCTGCCTTGTCTTTTGTTTTGACATCTGAAAGCACATTTTCTTTTTCTCTCAGTTTAAACATTCCAGTCCTTTTGTGGTCTTGTTCCATAGTTGAAAACACCAAGCGTTTGGGCTCCTGGTTCATTTTGTGGCTTAGTTCTGGCTCTTTCGACACCGTCTTCTTACTCACCGTCTGGCGCTCTGGTGTCTCTGCAGTGAAGACTGGGCGCCTACTGTGGCGAGACTGTATCATTGGGAAAAAGCCTTCCTTTTTGTTAGGAGGGAATTCCTGTATTGTATCTGGCTCCTCTTCTGCAGCGATCACTTTCAATCTGGCGTAGTCCGCAATAGCCGATATCTCTGGTATTGTGGAGACCCTAGGTTTTGATTTAGCTTCTTTTTTGTAATTAGGCTGTTCGTTTGATGCACTAACTCTACTATTCCTGGTTGTATAGGAATCCTGAACACTCTGCCTTTCCTTTCCTGATGCATGAAACGTATTCTGCGTGGCTTGTTTTAAATTCTGAACGTCCTCCCCGGTCTCTATATGTACCCTTTGATTGCTCTGTCTCTCTGGAAACACACGGCTGTTCTTTGAATCTTGCCCACTTTTATCACTTTTACTCATATTTTCAGAGGTTGCCGAATCAGATTCCATAGTGGTCTTGCTGGTATTGTCCAAAACCTTGTCTTCATTTGTCACTTGCTTTGCTTTCTGCGGTGAGGACAGTTCAGTTTTCACAGAAGTTTTGTCCGAATGTAAACCGGTAACATCTCCGCTTGTAGACGTTCTCGGTACACCTAATTCCTCTGTGTGTTCCTTTGGCAAACCCTGCATACCTGCACTGTCTAGCATTGCATTGTTTTGTTCCTGGGCTATTTCTGTTACCCCCTGAAACTGGAAATACTCTTCCTCTGTTGCCTGAACCATTGTATTGTTTGCACCAACTGCTGTGGCTGCAGCTATCTTAGATTGTTGATCTGTTTCATCTTCATCCCGTTTTGTTTCACTGCTGTCAGTTACCTTGCTGCTCTGGTTACTGGATCCCGAGGAACACGCGTAATGTGGCATGTGTTGGACTTGTTGGACAACGTTTTCAGTAAACGGTTTGATTGCTGGTGTTAAGGGTAGGGCTCTGTCCGTGTTTCTTTCTGTGTTCATTGTTTCAGCAGGACTTTGTATTGCAACTAGTTCCTTGCCTGCTTTCTCTTGGTTGCCTTGTGCAATTACCCCTGGCACAACTCGAATAGCAATACAGCCTATGTGCACATTTCCATCTTCTTGATTATTCTCTTCACTAGGTGTCCTTGCACCTTGCTTACCTATAGATATATGTACATTTTCAGGTTCTTTTAAATCAGGAGAGGTGCTGTTTTTGTTCTGAGGATCTGCCTCAGGTAGTGATGGGTGTGTTCTCTTGTCTACCAGGAGGGGCACACTTCCTCCATCTTGTACTTTGTCAGTTGATGTGACATCATCGGCCATTTGGTATTTCTCTGATGGTGGGTGGCTCTGTATTTTGGAACTCTTGATGTCACTTTTCAAAGACATTTGGGAGTTGAATCCTGTTTCGATTGCTTTTGCCAGTGAGGGATCATTGCCCACTTCAACATTACCTTGGATGTTGCTCTTTGCTTCATTGCTATTTTTATTTGTGTAGATCTTTGCCTTTTCAGTTATTTTCCCCTGCTTGAAGAGGATGGGTTGAGTTTTCCCTGGTTTATCTGGAGCAGGTTTCATAATCGTAGAGGAATACTCTTTGTCGGCCACAGGGTCTCCTTGATGGACCGCGTGACTGTTAGATGTTTTTCTCATTAAAGAGCTTTCTTTTTGTGTAGTCAGCCTTTTATCAGTGAGGTCAGCCATCTTGTTTTCCAGACGATCTGTTGTTTCTTCTGGTTCATTTTCAGGATGGCTATTTGCACCAACTTTAGTGTGCACAATTCCGACAGTGGGCTGGGATGCGAATTGTTTTTCCTCTTCTGCTCTACCATTATAAATATCTGGTGCAATATTTTCTTTCGTTGTTTCAAGACACAGGATGCCAGACGGCTTAATGTTATCATTAATCTCAGAATCAATCTTTGCTTTCTCTAGGGCTTCCTTTATAGCACCTCCATCTTCGTCATTAATGCCCACTGTTTCAGTGTTTGCTCTAACACTAACCATTATTCCCATGATCTGCAAACTGTCATCATTGGCTAGGGCCTCATTCGGACCGAACACAAGTTTTATGAAAGGTGCACCTTCAGGACGTTCTTGTGTTTCCCACATCGCTGCGTCTGAGGGTTGAGGAGTCTCATTTTGGGAACTTTCTTCTGGCGTTGATGGGGGTGGATCTGCTCTGGTCTTCTGAGGTGTGTTAATGTCCTCTGCAGCTTGACGGATAAAGTTGACTTTCATCACTTCCTCTTTCCCAAGGCTAATAGGATTCTGCTCCTTGAATTGAGATGTTGCCTTTGTTCCGGATTTCTTCTCTCTCGGCTTCGATTCTTCATTTCTGTTTTCATTATTTTTGGTTTGATTTAATACCATGGGTTGTTTTATTACAGTGTCTTGAACAATTTTCAAAGGTTCTTGTTTTTGTACCTGGCTATCCAGTAGAGATGTGGTGGCGTTGGAGGACATTACAGGTGCTGTGGTTTCTCTGTTGGGGATCGAGGTTTTCACTTGTGCTGCAGCTTGCTGACCCCTTAGTGCAACGCTGTGAGGGGTATTTCTGTCCAACGGCTTAGTGACCTCTTGCGATGGCAGCCTCTGCTGTACACTTTTTCCACTTGCAAAATGCTTTTCCTTTATCGCTGAAATCTCCTTTTCAGCATGAGCTTTTATCTTAGATGTCAGTATTTCCTGCCTGGTCTGGGTCCTTTCTTTATGGGTCAATGTCCTTGAAGGAGTTGAATGTGTATCTTTATTTTGATTTTGTTTTCTTTCATGTGAGAGAGATTTAGTTGGATTTATGTTGGATACTACTGGCTGTGAAACATCTACGTTGGCACTCACAGGCCCTGGTTTGGCATTTATCACCATGTCCTTGGTGTTTTTATCAATACTTATTTCACCATCCATTTGTTTAGTTACAAGTGAAGAAGAAGAATCATCGGGGTTTGATAATTTAAACTCTTTGGAGGTCTCACTATAAACATATTGGTTCTCTCTGAATCCTTCGTCTTTAACGCTTGGACTCGTCGCCTCGTCCTCTGTGGCAGCTTTGCTCTGGGAATTCTCTGCATCCTTTGGTTTGCTGTTATCTGATGCCGCTTCGCTTTTAGCACTATGTGGTCGTGGCCTTTCCATGTCCTGGCTTGGGGAGGTGACGTTGTTGGCACTGGCCAGGTTTCTATTGGTTAAGGCTGTTTCACTAAAACCATATTTCTCTCTTACGCGTTCATACTCATCATCCGGAACTATGACAGGTGTCTCCTCGGTTTGTTGACATGGGGGCGGCTGTTTTTCCTTCTGGAGACCATTTTTATCAACTGCCTTTGACACGATGGCTTTGTTCTGATTTTCCTTTTTCTGCTCCTCTCTCATTTTCTCCTCTCTCATTTTATCCTCTCTCATTTTCACCTTAATTTTGGCTAATTCAGCTTTCGCTTTGGCTAGTTCCGTTTTAACCTTTTCCACTCGGTCTGGCTCTTGTTTTAGCTTATCCTTTTCTGCCTTTCTCATCAATAGTGATTCAACGGAATGCTCCATCCTTTTCTCAGATATTGCTTTCGCCTGTTCTCGTTTTTCTTTGGCCTGATCTATTTTTGCATGTTCTATCCTAGCCGGAGCTGTTCCGCATTTCTCTGGTTTCACCGCTGGGCCTTGCTCTGCGCTGGTCAGCTCATCTCTTGCTATCAGTGCTTTGTTCATTTCTTCTTTGGCCTTCTCTATTTTCACTTTGGCCTTTCCTGCCTGTGTCGGTTTTGTTCTAAATGGATCTTTGACCTTTTCCACGTTAGATGGATCTGCATTGATCTTTTCTGCTCTAAGTAGCTCATCTTTGCCTTTCTCTTTAATGTCATCGTCAACTTTAATGTGGACAGCTTTTGTTTCATCCATTTTAGGCAGCTTGGCTCTTTCCATTCCTGTTTTGCTGAGCTGTGCTTTTATATGCTCAACTGGGGCCCCGGTGACTATTTGAACTTGTTCTGACTGTTTCATTTTGATAACTCCGGCTGGGATTGTCCCTGCTTGTTTCTGCCCTTCTTTAGCTTGTTCTGCTCCCAGTTCTCCCCAAGCTATCACCCCTCCCTTTGCCTTTCCGTTGGGGCTGATTCTTATTGTTTCAATACATTCTTTTTGGGCCACCTCAACTTCAGCCTCCCCGGCCGTTGACCTCTCTTTCAGCTCCACCATTGTACAATCCTCTTTGTTATGTTGTGATTTAGTTCCCTTGTCTACTTCTGCTTGTTGTGCTGTGACCTGCTGGTCCTCTTCCTCTTTAACGTTTACATCTTTACTTTGCACAACTTTTATCTTTTCCGTTATGGTTTGCTCTCCATCTGGCTGACCCCCTACCAAGATTTGTTCTGTAGTCTGCCCTGTTTGTCCTTCTGTGGCTCTGTATGTTACCAGCTCCTCTGTCAACCCTGCTCTGACCGATTCTAATTTTGTCTGCAATGTTTGAGCCCATTCTATTTGTTTAGATAACTCTGTTTGAATTTGCTGTTTTTCGTTTATTTCCCCCTTTGGTTTTTCTTTGACATTAACATGTTGTATTTCTCGATCTTGATTTTTCAAAAAAGGTGGTTTGGCAATACACTGCATTTGGTCAGCTGTTAATGTTTTTTCCTTCAAATTGAGCTCATACTGCTGTTTTACAGCATCTTGTTGATCGCTCAGTGTGTTAGCCTTCTCAAGCACTTCAATATCCTGTTGTATCTGAGAAGGATCCTGTGAGAACATGTAGTTGTCATGGCCATCATGACCATGTGAAATTTGCTTTGTATGTTCTTGCTCTGTACCCCTTAGTTGAGGGTATTTTTCAGTCGATTGGATTTCCTTTATTCCATCTTGCTGATTGTGAAATCGATATTCCTGTAATGTTCTACGGAGCTGTTTCTGATTGGCTGCGGTACCTCCAGGTGTAGACTGTGTACTACATGCAGAATGTTGCTGCACTTGGTTTGCCTGGGGTGAAAGGTAAGGGTTGACCAATGTGTGATAAGGAGGATGAAAGCCATCCTTTTGTGGATAAACAGGGAATCCTTCAGCTTTGCTCTCATCAAACTCCAGGATGTCTTGCGCTATAGTGCTACTTATATTACTTATATCTTTGCTAGATCCATATTGCTGTGGTGGTGAAAGTGACATATCTGGCAACACATCCATCTTTGGGTAAAATAGTGCATTTGGGTCATTTTCTGTCAAGGGAGGGGCTTCTATTGGCAATTGAGCATTCAATTGGTCAATCACACAGGGGGTCTCTTTGTCTCGGCAGTGGTGTTTCCAGCTGTCTTTTGAGGACAGGTCAGTGAAAGCATATTTGTTGTCTTTCACTTGCTCATATCTATCGACATGAGTCATTTCACCCCGCATTGGTTCTTTGAAATACTGCTTAGCACTTGCCGTATTCATTTCATATGCTGTTTGATTTGTATAATCAACATGTAATCTAGGCACCTCTGCTGCAGAGTAAATAGTTTCTGGTTGGGGCGAGGCAGCCATGTTTATCGTATTAGAGATACTTAAATTATTGTCTTTTTCCTGTCTGTACGTGTGGCCTACTAAAGTTCCGGTCTTACTCATATTGTTTGCATGCATATTGTTAGCAAACGATGAGACGTATTCTTGCTGCTGAATATGTCCATGAACGAGCGGATTGCTTGTGTACTCGTTCTGAGAGCAACTATTGAATCCAGTGTGATGAAACATCTCCGTTTGTGTGGGAGCCGGCAGGTCATCACCAGAAATGTAGTCATTACGTTGGACCTCGTATGCTGCGGTGAGATGGGGATTGAATGCTGTTACCCCAGGACTATGATAACCCGTTAAAGGAGGATGTGAGGTGGTATGTGGGTCCACACTTGGTCCCTGCTGCATCACCACCTGGGGAACCTGGCGGTCTGAATCCTGGAACTCGGGTATGTTTATAACCGTGTCTCTGGGCTCAATGCAGTCGTTCTTAATAACCTGCTTGTTTCTGTCAAAGTTCTCCAGACCTATGAACTTAGGAGGGCTGTAGGTGCTCTTCACTCTCTTTCTGTTGTCCTTCAGGTTGAAGAGGAGGCTCGTAGCCCTTGCTTTGTAGCTGGACAATCTGATGTCGGGCGTCGCTCCGCGGCTCTCGGCCCTCACCGGGGGGTGTTCCATAGCGGGAGGTGAAAGGGCACACTGATTAACCTCTGATGTCCTCACTTCTTGGTGGGCGTAGATACCTGGTGTATGTGACTGGCTTGAGCTGAAGGGAGCGGGGCATGTGTTACTGCCGACAACCAGTTCCCCCGCCATAGCGGTGGCGGTGTTGCTATTCGTTAATTGAATGAAACTATCATTTCTGTGGAGCGCACCATGCGGATTCCCCATCATCTCCGCTGTGACGCTGTGCTCGGAGGTCATCATTTTGAATTTCTGTTGGAGGTCGGTGACGGAGTTCAGAGTGGTGTCCCGTCCACGCCGCAACATCTCGTTGGCGGGAGAGAGAGTAGACGGCCGATGCGATGGGAGCTTTTTGGTTCCAAGGCTCTGAGTCCTTTTCCTCATGGTATGGAATTCGGCCAACTCTGACTCACAGCGCTTCTGGACGGCGGATGCTTTATGCAGCACTGTGGAAGTCGAGCTGGAGCGTGGCGCCGGGGGAAGCGCCACATGCTCAAGGGGTTTCCTCAAGGGAGGTTCGGCGCCCCACTGCTCTTGCATGGGCACACGTTGTGTGTCCGGTCCTAGAGATAGCTCCTTGTACAAAGGTGTCTCGTACCACGTTTGGAAATCCGAGCAGTCCATGTACCCAGAGACGTCCCCGTGCTGGAAGGGAAACCGGTCGTGCGCCCGCCACACCCTGAACGGGCTGTACTCGCTGTGGATAAAGACGTTGGAGCTGGAGCTGTACAGTGAGGACACGCTGTGCTGACTGTGGGACGACCTCATGAAAGAAGAGGACGAAGAAGAGTCTATATGAGCAGTGGCAACCTGGGATGAGTAGAAGCTCTCCTGTGATGAATACGGGCCAGTGGGAGAAAAGGGGGCGCTGTTTAAGTTTTGTCCGTAGGCCGTAGAAAACTCTGAAAGTTCCCTCTGGATGCTCATTAGAGCCGACTTATCCCAGTTTGCCTCGTTATTCCATTCCTTGAGTTTGCCGTCCTGCCCCGCTCCATCCCTGACGCCATCAGAGTTAAAAGCCTTGATAAGAGAGGAGACTCTGGACCGACTCCTGCGCCCCTGTGTGCTGAACTCCGGAGCTCCGTTGCTAAGGGGGGACGGAGGCTCTTTGTTCAGAGATCTCTGGTGAAGTGACCCATCCATGAGGGCATGCCGGAATGTTTCAGACACACGCCCCCCTGTCCTCCCGTCCACGTTTCCCGCCCAACGTGGATCCCCCTGGGTCTCGGCTCCTTGCACCCATTCCTGACCGTACTGCTGCAGCTGGAGGCCGTAGCTCTCCTGGCCCGCTCTCTTCATGTCCTCCCTCTTCCAGTCCCGGCCACTCTGGCAGAAGGCCTGCTGTCTGTCTGTTCGCGCCGACGGTGAGGCGGCAGAGAGGTCCGAGTCATTGTAGACGGCCTCATCTCCGATGCACAGACTCCTGAAGGCGCGGTCCGTCAGATTACTGACCTCGCGGTCCGTCTCGTCCGGGAACGACCCACCACTGGAGGTATCGCTGTAGCCACCGTCGCTGTGCTTCCGATGGCCGCTGCTCCGCCGACTTGAGTGGCGCTTCTCCACCGAATTCATGATGCTAACGCACAGCTCACGGTCCCCTGGTTCGTCACTAAGTCATTCATGCAAATTCAACCCTTGCACACAGGTCTCAACAGTCTTTGCGAATCTGGCGGCGGTGTATGCACGCTACAGCCAGGGTCGGTGGCTTAGTGTGTGAAGCAGCTGGGGATTTCCTAAGACATTGTGCGTCTCAGGTGTCGTCCGTTCGGAACACTTGAACTCTTGAGGTCTGTGATGTCCTGCAGGACAAGAGACAATCACATTAGTATCTTAATAAACCCCCCAAAAACACAAAAATCTAACAACAGAAAATAGAAAATTGTCTTGAATATTATATTTTTCTGTTTTGGTAATTTGTATGAGGCAACGTGTTGCATTGAGTTGCACTGTGTTGAGAACAGGCTTGTACATATCCCAGGCCCATAGCAGTGACCTTCAGCTATTAGGGTCGTCCAGAGCTGCTGTTGCTGGGCACAAGACATTTTTCAACTCACGAGAGTTCCATACCCTGTAATGGTGACCTATAAATAGACATCTAAGAAGTGATATCATAATCAAGTAAGAGACATATGGTATTGCTGTTAATTATTGGTTTCAGGAGCAAAGGAGCAAAAGACGATTGGCCTTGCTGCTAATTCATTTAAATGACCCTGTATTTATATTTGAGTATTAATTGTGAGTAGGTTTTCTTATCTACTTATTATTAGTAGATTTGTTAAGCATAAACAATATTATTAGTAAATAATATTATATTATTATCATTCTTTTGATCATTTTATATATTGTTTTATAATTTATTAACATTATAATTTCCTTTATTGAATATTGTATTAAATGTTTGTGCCTACTTGTCTGAAAATAGGCCAACATCCTGCAAGCTTTTGCTAAAAGCTTGACTAACTACATAACTACATAATGCATATGCGCCGGTTAAATTTACTGCAGCTGCCGGGCAGCATTCACACCTTACCCAGAATATCTATTGGACCACTAATACTGCCTGACCCATCGCCATTTATCTCTCACACACACAGCCACATAACAAGCGACACATACAACGCAGCTGAACCAGCTGATTACATCAACAACCCAGTGAGATGATGTTAATAATGTACAGTAACAGTGCCTTGAAAGCAAGGGAAAACTAAAAGACCACACATATCAAGGATTCCCTTTCTGTTCAAACCCTGACTTTGAGCGTGTTCGAACATTGAATATTTCTCATGGTCCTTTGGGGCCTGAATATTGAGTCAACGCTGAAAAAAAATGAAATACATATGGCCTGTGATTTCTGGTTTCATGTGAATCCCTTACCCAAGCACATTTTATTCAAAATGATGTGACTGAAGCTACGACACCAACCGACCACACCCCACCCCCCAGATTCTAGTGGTTCGGCCTCTCGGTTTACATCTTGACCTCACAGACGTAGGCCTCCGTGATGATGAATCTCTGTAATCCAGGTTCCTCTTCATGTGCCAATAAGCTAGCATGTGGAGCTGTCAGGGTGATTGGTGTTCTACTGCGTAGGTGGCAGGGTTATTTTTGGTCCAATGAAGGGACCCCAGAAATAAAATCTGACACCAAGGAGGTAATGTTGCCAACTGCTGCAACAAAAGAAATCCTGGATATTTTGTGTATCACAAAAATAAATAGTGGAAATGATTTTCGTATTATAGTATTATATGATGAAACATCCATTATTAGGGGTGAAAACTGGCAAAGACCCCAAAAGGTGGCATTTTGTTTGCCTGAAAACTAAGAAAATCACTGTGCGAAGACTTCAAATCAACCAGGTTTAATTTTTCTTTCAGTGATATTCAGACAGTATTAAACATTTATAGGATCTTCAGACACAGACAGACCGACACACAGACACACAGACACACACAGACATACACACACACGCACGCACGCACGCACGCACGCACGCACGCACGCACGCACGCACGCACGCACGCACGCACGCACGCACGCACGCACGCACGCACGCACGCACGCACACACACACACACACACACACACACA